>VMDR010026402.1:0-14101 GCA_007922815.1 Macrotus californicus
GGTAAAAGTAATATTATTAACTATAACAGCAATAGCTAGCATTTCTGGAACACTTAATATGTAATATTTAGTAATAAACTAGAAGAGCTTTCTTCCCACTGGGTGCCCATTCATCCCTCATTAGTCAGTGCAAAGGCACACAATATTTCAAAGCAGTCACACCATCTCTACAAATAAGCTAAGGCAGAGTTGGAAGAAATTAGAAAGTGACATGGAAACACTTCAATGCTTCACTATTAAAGTTCAGCTAAACTTCACACAGTGGAAAAGGTCAAGCAAAAGCACAGATTCAGAGGCTTCGGGTACATGAGCTCCTTGATCTACAGTGGGGTTATGTCCTGATAAACCCATCTATCATAAGCTGAAAATGTCACAAATCGAAAATGATTTTCAGACACCACATCTACGGAACATCATAGCCTAGCCTACCTTAAAAAAACATGCTTGAAACATTTATATTAGCCCACAGTTGGGTAATTATCTTGAGCTTCATCTCGAGTAATTGCTTTCCTCTTCTCACCAAAAGCAGGAGACAGATGGGTATTTTGTAGATGATGGGACACAAAAACACAAAACACAGAATCCCAAACCCTCCAGCAACACAAGACCCTGCAGAGTCCCCATTGTCTACCCTTGTGACGGTGTGCTGTGGGGAGCTGCAGCTCACGGCCACAGCCCAGCATCCTGGGAGGGTATATTCCCACGTATCACTACTAGACCTAGACTGGGAGAAGATCAAAATTCAAAATTCAAAGTGTGGTTTCTATTGAATGTGTACCACTTTTGCATCATTGTAAAGTCAAAAAGTCCTAAGTCAATCCACTGTGAACTGGGACTATCTGTGCACGATAATAAATGTCTTAAAAACAAAAAAAAAAACAAAAAAATAAAGTTTTGTTATCAGGCAGACCTGGGAATGTATCCCTACTACGGACTTTACTTTTCTGCATCTCAAATTCATCACTTGTGAAACGGAAACCAGAATACCTTTTTTCACTGGGTTATGCCGGGGGTAAATGAGAAAACATCTTCAGGAGCTGGCATGCACTAGGTGCTCACTAAATGCCAGCGCCCACTCTGCTTTCCTTCAAACTAATTTTTTAGAACAAAAATTCCCATGAGTATCAGCTCCTTGTGGGTGAGAAATTTTGCCTGTCTCCTTCACTACTGTGTTCTCAGATCTTAGATTAGTCCTTAACAAGCAGTAAATATCTGTGGAAGGCGAACACTAATAACAACAGCTAATGTCGGTAGAGTGTCTTAGTTTAAAAAGCACATTAGCATTCACTGTTTCATTTGAGCAGCATAACAGTCTCATTATTATTACCCCCATTGTTAGATGTGAAAGCCAAAACTCAGTGATATGCTCAAGAAAGGCAGAGAGGGAATGACACTCAGTTTTCAGACCCAAGTTAGTGATTTTTTATTTTGATGGTGCTACCAGCTACTCCACTACTGCTACTCTGCTACCAGCTACTCCACTACAAGCTACTCTGCTACCAGTTACTCTGCTACAAGCTACTCCGCTACCAGCTACTCCGCTACAAGCTACTCTGCTACCAGCCACTCTGCTGAGCACTACTCTGCTGCCTTTTACCCGGGTGTGCATGAGTTCTGCCACAATTTCTCTTTTTTGAAGACAGTCTGTTCCAGTGGGTCACATAAGGGCTGGGCCCAATAATGCAGAATGTCCATTATCAGGAGCTTAACAGCCCAGTACTCACACCCCCTTTAGCAGGACAGAAATGGCCTGAGCAGGCAAGAACACAAATGTCTCTGCAATCAGGAATTAAACTTTGCAGGTCCCACATTGGCCGGGTGGCCCAGCTGGTTGGAGTGTCGTCCATACACCAAAAGGTTGTCATTCTGATCCCCGGTTGGGGCACGTACAGGAAGCAGCTATCGATGCTTCTCTTCACATAGATGTTTCTCTCTCTCTCTTCCTCTCCCCACCTCCTCTCTCTCTCTCTCTAAAATCAATAAACATATCCTAAAGTGAGGATTAAAAAATAATAACAATAACCATTTATTTAAAAAAAAAAAAACAACTTTGCAGGTCCCAGGAAAGACTACTGCCTGCCTGGTGAGTTCACAGGATAAGTTGCTCCAGGCCAGATTTATTCATAGACCTAGAGAAAACTACATTCCTTTGTGAAATGAAGAAAAGGAATGTCTCTATTTCACAGAGAAGGAAACTGAGTTCCAGAGAGGGTGAGTCACCTGGTCACACAGAAAACTGGGACTGTTAAGCACAGGTTTCTAGAGTCCTAAAAGATAATGTTCTCTTCATGCTGTGGAATAAACCCAGCTTTGCTTGATCAGCAGGTTGTTCTGGTGGGCTTTGGGGACATCAACATAAGCCTGTGGCAGAACTGGAGCTCAAAAAGGACACACTGAAATACAAAGTCCATGACACTAATCATTACATACTGTCCTCCTCTTCACCAAACCACTACTTCTTCATAACTCAACGCAAGTGTCACCTATTTTAGAAAACTTCCTAGTAACTGAATCATATTCAAAGGCTCCTGGCTCTTATTCCTGACATATCCTCTGTCCACCACTCTCATGTGCCAACCCCACTGCCAATGGACTGCATGTGTCATAAGACAGGAACCGTGCCTTCATTCATTCACCCGTTTCCTCAACAAGTATTTTTAAAGTGCTTGCTATGCACCAGGGTCTCTGCTAGGTACTTATGCAATATTTTACTTTTTTCATGTCAGCACATAGAAGACATCCAATACATATTAATTTTAAAATGAATAGACAGTTGAGTGAATGACTAGAAAGATGGATAGAGCTATAAAATAATCCAGTTTGTAGGAACAAGCTGAAGCTATCTCATGTGGGGCTGGGTTGCCTTTTACACCCAACAATTCTTGCAGACCTGTGTTGGAAATGAGGAGAAAGGAGGAACACGTTATTTTTTTTCTCCTAACATAAAAGTGGCAGCTAGTGGAACTGCACAGGAGCCTACTACCAGAAAAATAAGACTCTGCCCCATTTCTTCCTGTGGAGAAGTGTGACGGGCCAACAATTGGAGAGCAGGGATTTGTGCCAGTAGCCTGAACACATTACTGAACTGTGCTGCACAGCGGCCACGAAAGTTGAATGCTCCGTTCCCGTCCTCATTCAGAGTGACTTGTGAAACCAGTTAGCAGCCTTTCAGCCTTGACCCAAGCCTCGTGCCTCTTGCCCACCCCCGTCCCTGCCAAACAGGAAAATGAGGGCGCAGAATTTCAGGAGAGTTCTGAGGCCATTTGTCTCTCTGCTTTCTCCAGAGAGAGGTGACTGTTAATAGAGAATGGCCCAGTGCTAGAGACACAGTGGAGGCGTGCATGTTCTCAAGTGACTAGAGAGAACACGGCATAGATTCCTATAGCACTGTAAGTCTCCTCTTTCGTGGTCATGAATGAAGAGGCTACGCAGAAAACTTCTCAAGATGTGAAATTCCAAAGCATGTTGTCTCTCCCCCAATCTCTTGAGACGACGATAATAAAAACCAGCAAGAAACTAGCCCAGAATGTCAGCAGAGTTAACAGTGGCTTAATGATAAATTTATACTCTGACCCTGGCTTCCTCTTGGGATGCAGTCAGCAGAAAGGGCATTGCTCACTCCCATACAAAGAAAAGGAAAATGGAACAAGTGGCAAATTCCCAACTTTCTTCAAAAATTCAGACAACTGAGGTCATAGGGAAACAACTTAACCAAAATTTAAGGAAAGACAATCGCCTATAAACAGAGGCAAGACACCAGCACTTGCTTCCCAAGGGAAGACACCCCTGGACTCCAGTAAGAAGCCTTTATCTAAAAGGTTTAACAAACTAGCATGGGTTAACAAGAGAACATAGAGTCACTGGGCTGCAGGTGTAAATGGAGTTCACACCCCCTTGAGGGAAAAAGATGGGCAAGAGCCCTGAGAAAGTGTCCCCAGAAGAGCAGGCCTGGGGAAGGGAACACAGTGGCCCCACGAGAAAGGCAGGAAGCCTCAAAGCCCTGCCCAGAACATTCTCCTCAGGCAGCCAAAGCCTGTCCGCAGTGCTGGGAAGGGCAACAAATACCATTCCTGGTTCCTGGGGCCGTGGTAGCACTTCCCAGACCTTAGGCCCTTCGTATTCACGAACCTGTTCCTCCACAAAAAGGTATATATTAAAAATTATATTTGACAACTCGGTTTAAAAATAAACATAATCCAGGCTGGATACACTATTCTATATTCATTATTATTATATTCATTTTCTCTTATGATTTTAAATAAATTAAAGTTAACTCATTTATGGGGAGCCCTAAAAGAATGATGGGCTGTAGACACACTGCATGTACTGGGACTAAACGGGAAAAAATAGGCCTGGTTGTCATCTTCAAGGCTCTGGGAAGCAGTCACTGCAGCTGGAGAAAGGGGACAGAAAAAAGCCCCCAACTCCTCAGAAAGGGGCAGAGCTGAGGCTGAGGGCACATCAGGAGCTCGAAGAGCTCACATCAGAGACCCAGGGACACGGTGCCAACTGAGACTAAGCCTCCATAAGAAGCACAGACGTCTCCACCCCAGAACACAACCAGCCGAACAATCCACCTAGTCACAGCGGCGCACGGGCAAGAGCAGGGAGAAACCCTCCCTGAGGGAAAAGGCGCAACTCTGGGGCAGAGAGCAGAGCTGTGGTGGTGGGGCACTGGGGAGGGCGCCAGGTGGAGAGGTGTTGATTCCAAGAGCAGCTTCAGGGTACATCTTGATTGTGATGGTACATACAGACCCTCTGCAGGTGTCAAAACTCAAAAAACCATACACCAAGAGAGTGAATTTTACTACGTGCAAATAAGTACATTTCAAACAGTAATAGCTAGAAATGCACCCAACCTTCTTTTCTTCTCAGCAGGCCGAATCCAGCAGCCCCTGCCCCACTTCCCGCACACACCGCCACCTGCGCATGGCCTGCCTGTCAGGAAGGGGAAATGTCCTGGGAAAATTAGGACATCGGTACCCAAATGAAAATGTTAAACATCGGTACCCAAATGAAAATGTTAAATACATATTAATAACTGAAGCCACTGCTTTGTGGCTGAGACAACTGAGTTTTGAGGGGAATACAAAACTTTGAAATACTTTGAATATATTTTTATTATATTGATGGTCCAAACATCCCTATGTTACATTCATTTACTGCCTGGATAAAGAGAGAAAGCAAAATTATTGATGGGCTTTTGCCACAAATAATTAACCTCATCATGGGAAAAAGTGGAAAAGCTAGTTAAAACACACACACACACACACACACATTTCCTCTAATAGTAATTGATATTTACCTCTTCTGTTTCTCTAACTATTAAAAGCTGCTCAAAACACTTATTATCATCACTAGGAGAAAGAATACTCAATCCATCATAATTCCAGATGATTTATATAGAGATTATAAAGGGGGCAGTTCTTCTCTTTTGTGATTCATAAAGTAGTAAGCTTGCAATAAATCACTCAAAGATTTCCATTCAAGAGCCATCTCCTCATGTTTTAGCTTAAAGGAATAGGTCTTTGAAGCCATGATTATAAATCAAATCCCCGTTCATACGACTGGACCCATGTGCTATTCATTAACAGATGTCAGATTTGAGTAAATATTCTGTTCTCTGCTCAGTTTGTTCAGGAATGGGGCCCTCTGTTTATTTATAACCCACTCCAGTTTCCCCCGATTCCCCCAGCATAAGGGTGTAGGTGGAGTTAATTCAGCAATAATAATCCATATTTTATTGGCCCATGTCCTCTTGTGCTCATACAGGATCTCTGGTTACCTATAATGATTCACCTGGGGATCTAGAGCCCTCAGAGTTTATCTCACAAGTTTACAAAGTCCAAACTGCCAACTACTGTCACCATAAGTTATCCTCAGTGTCCCTTTCCCTAATCCAGCCCTGTCCTCTGCCCAGGAAGACCCTAGAGAGAATCTCATCACTGCCAAGCTGGTGGGACCCACCACCAGTTACCAACACCACACCAAAAGTGATATATCCAGCCAAGGCTCCCTAAGCCACCAGTTCTCCTGGTACTAGATGGTATTCTCCAACCCAGGGCTCCTCAGCCCACTCTGATTCATACCATGGTACCCTCACAGCTATTTGTCCTCCAGTTCTAAGTCCCTCATGATAACAGCTCCTTTCAGTTCGCCCTAAAATCTCTCTGCTGGGCTAGGCTGGGTTGGACAGATGCTACGTTTTCACCCCAAAGCCCTGCTGCTCCAACCCAGACCCTCAATAAACCTTTCTCTAGTTTTTAAAATATTTTTTAAATTATTTGTTTTATTTGTTCACAAAAGTCCTTGTCTTTTTTCCCATGTTTTTTACTGTGGTAAATAACCAAAAAAAATTTACCATCTTAACTATTTTTAAATGTGCAGTTCAGTGATATTAAATACATTCATAACACTGTACAACTATCATCTCCATAGCTCTTTGCCTCTTGCAAAACTGAAACTCTGTACCCATTCAACACTGACTGCCCGTTCCCTCCTGACCCAAGGCCCTGGCAACCGCCATTCCACTTTCCATCTCTATGATTCTGAAGATTCTAAGTATCTCACATAAGTAGAATCATACAGTATTCGTCTTTTTGGTTACTGAATTATTACATTTAGCATAATATCCTCAAGGATCATCCATATTTATCCCCAGCATTTTCAACCAAAACCAAAAACCTAATACAAACCTAATCTCAAGGGGCTGCCCAATCACTCACAACCAGGTCTGAACTGTGGTCTCAGCCCCAGACAGGAGACACAAATCTTGTACAGCCTTTAGATTTCAAAGCCAACTTCTCTGTAATAATTTCCCAAGTGCTCCCCTATATCCCACTCCTCTCTGTCTTATTCAAAGTCTAACTTGGAAGGTTAATGAGCATAAGCTTCTTAACTGGATCAGTGACAGGACATTTTTTTTTCTTTTCTAGTATTCTTTTGTACAATACAAACAGCCTCACTTGCTACTGTTTAATCTAGCTATGAAATTTCTGAGACTTGTGTCCTGCTATTTTTTATAGCACGATCATATGAATCATTTGATGGAAGCCTCACCACAACCCTGTAAAACAAAGCAGAATTACTATTATTTCAAACACACCTAAGGAAAAAGGCTTAAAAGAGGTTAAATAACTTGCCTGAAGCCACACAGCAAACCTGTGTCTGAGTCTCAACGAGGGACCTCTATCCAATAGAACACTTCCTTCTTTCTGCTATAACTTACGAAGTCTCTCTCGATGGGAGACAGAGTTATGACCCAAAGGGCATTAAAATATCCTACAACTGCTCCAAGCCTGACACTCTCATTTTTTTAGCTTGCGATTTTTTAATGGGATATTTAGATTTCCCGTGCTAAGAAAAAGGAATGAGATGACTTTCAATAAAGAAACTTAATTCTCAGCATTTCTAGCTGGAGCAGCAATCTGAAGGCAATCTTTACACAGCATCTTGAGCAAAAGAAGTGTAAGAAATTGCTGCTATTTCCTTCTTTTTTTTTTTTTTTAATATGGAACGCTTCACGAATTTGCGTGTCATCCTTGCGCAGGGGCCATGCTAATCTTCTCTGTATCGTTCCAATTTTAGTATATGTGCTGCCGAAGCGAGCACTGCTATTTCCTTCTAAATATAAAAATACTTATTATCAAGTACTAAGGCTCATAAAAATCATTTACAGTATTCAATAAAAAGTAATTTCTCAAAAGTCTTTATTGTGTCGTAAGTTGTGTGTTGCCATACAGTTTTTTTATAACTCACTTTTGAGAAATCAGCTTACTTCAGTCCATACCAGCAATTCTGGCACAAATAAAAGCTCTCGTCGCAAATACAACTGTGTCCACTCTGCAGATACTCTGACACCTCCTAGCAACTGACCTGTGTCAGAGATACTATCATAAATAAAATAATAAATGTAATCGCAGCAAGAACCATGATTTATATATCTATTTTTTGGTATCTTATAAAATAACTTCCCTTTTCTAGCCTTCAGTTTTCTCTTCTGTTCATAAAGAGAACTGGACTTGGCCTCCTCTATTGTTCTATAATTCAAAGCAGATAACCCCAGTTGTGAAATGTCAATGTGGTAGTTACTATAGTGTCCACTAGGTGGCAAAATAGGCAATTTAGCAGTAGTCCTGGGGTAAAAAAAGTCTAAAATTCTGGCAACACCGTTGCTAAAAAGGGTTATTTGGGATATGGCCTCACCATTTTATAGATGGGGAAATCAAGACCCACAGTGGTTACATTTCACTCTGCTTTTTCCTCTGTGACAGCAACCAGATGAACTCCACAGTTTGCTTACCTGTACAACAGGACGAATTGTGTCTACCTTGTTGTGAGTTTATAAAAAGATGGAATATGCACAAGCCCTTAACACAATGCATAGCAGGTGGTAGATGCAATATCATTAGCTGTGCTTAAAGAGTTATTGGCAGAGCTGCAAAGAGAAAGTGGATCTACTTTTCAAAATGTCACAATTATAATGATGTTTAAATTACTAACAACCTGAGACAAATCTCACTGTTTGTCACTTTCTATAGGTACGTGTTTCATCTGCGCTTCGTGCTTCGATAACTTAATAACTTAGGTTATTACTTTTCCTTCCTTCCTCACCTTCTTGTGAAGCACTACTACTGCTTCAGAGAACTATTTTTACAGGTTTAAGTTTCAAATTTCTTTGCCAACACCTATGGATATCCAGTTTGAATTTGCTGTCACTTGCTCAATTGTTGGAATTTGACAGGCACCAAAGAAAATGTGACAAAACGGCCTTAGAATAGAAACTAAAGCATTCACCCCTCACACCCTCTGGCTCTGCAGAGGCATTGCACCACGGATTCCCTCTGTATTGAAACACTTTGATCCTTATAACCTTTTCAGTGCGTACTTTTATTATTCTCATTCTACAGATGAGGAAACTGAGGCATAGAACCTACACAGGAATTTAATACAGTTCGTTACATAACGCAATGTTCCCAATAACCTCAAAATTTTCTTGTTTTTAATAAAATACATGGAAATTGATCATCTTCCCAAAGATCAGACTCTCTAGAACAATTTTCCTGCCATTAGGAAGTTGGCATCATTTAAAATCACTTTGTAGGCCAAAATCAACAATAATATGTGCCAATTTACCAATATAAGTGTACTGCTGTCTCAAGTATTTTCACACTCCTTACTTGTTTCTTTTCTTAATGGGATTATTTATAATATTTATGAATTATTTTATATAATATGTTAATATTACATATAATTTATAAAAATTATAAATATAATATTGAAGAAAGACCATTCCTCACCACCTGATGTGTTATACTATTGTTGCTTTATGATGTAATAATAGCAATAGGTCACCTGCTAAATCTCCTAATTTCCTGGCCCAATGACCTTAATCAATGCTGTGATTTCCTCCAAATTCCTCTAAAGAGATCTAATGAGATTCTTCATACAGCCTTTAGGTCAAACTAACAACTTCTCTTCTTAGCTCCTGAGGCTTAAGCCACCATGCATTGATCGCTCCTTTTCTTCACTTCCCAGATTTAAACTCCCTCAGAGTAAGGATAAGATATTACACCACTTATGTTTTTCCTGGGCCTCCTAATACCCAAATGCTTCCTGATTCTGATATGACTGTAAAGAAACAAAATAGGAAATATCAAGAACCTACATCACCTAGATCTTGGCTGGGCTCTGTAGCCAAGAATTTGTCAATTATCAACCCCCCTCTTGCTAAGTGTTGTCCAAGGAAACTTGGAGCAAGCTGGTATAAATCATAAGCATAACAAGACTTCCTTCAACACCAAGATACAGATACTGTGTTTCGTTCAATCAAACGTGGAATGAGCTTTCACTGTGTCATGAACTAGGCCCCGTGGCGGCAACACAAAGGTGAGAAAGTTCCTGCCTTTTGAATTCGTACACACAAAGTTTAAAAACAAATAAGTAAAATCTTATATGTGATTAGAAGGACTGGGTGTTATGATTCCTTTATCCCTCTGTCCTTTCTATTTTTGTCTCTGGTGACAGAGGGTTATAATAAGACATCAAAGTTATGCTATGCAGGGCAATAATCATTGGGTATTCACGGGTCAAATTGGCCCCCTTATATTCATTTAAGGGACAATGCTATGAAAAGAATAATGCAGGCTTCAGCACCTGGGAAAGGCAAGATAAAGTGAGGAGCCCTAGAGGAAAAGCAATGGAGACCAAAAGAGAGGTGCTTTCAAGTACCCAAGGAAAACAGGTCTGACAGTAACTGAAGATAACTTAGGAAAGGGTAAAGAAATGTGCATATGCTGGATTTCAAGCATGTTGGCATTCAACGGCAAATAACAGCGCTTTCTTAGTGGTGACAGAGTGAGCCTGACAATCTGTCTGGCCATTGTGAAATCTTATGGCACATACATATCACAGCAATGCTAAAGGTAGATATAGAACACACAAGCACTACCAAAAAGGGAATTAGTAAGATAGCTTCAAAAGACAGATGATGTGGGTTTCCCACCTCAAGATGTGATGGAACAAAATGTGTTCCACCTGAACTCATACCATCCCTAACCTCACAGCAGTCACAACACATAACACTTAACTAGCAAGGGAGTCAGCCTCCACCGCCACCACCAGCTGAACTGTGTCCCCCAAAATTCCTATGTTGAAGTCCTAACCTCCATTTCATCAGAATATTTGGAGATAGGGTCTTTCAAGAGGTAATTAAGGTTAAATGAGGTCATTGGGATGGCCCCTAATATTATATGAATGGTGCCCTCATATGAAAAAGAGATTAAAACACAGGCATAGAGGAAAGACTGTGTGAAGACATGAGAGAAGCCGGTCCTCAACAAGCCAAGGAGAGAGACCCACAAAAGAAACCAACCCTACTGACACCTTGATCTTGAACTCTAGCCTCCAGAATTGTGAGGAAACAAATTTCTGCCATTTAGGCCATCCAATCAGTCATACTTTGTTATCGTAACACTAGGAAACTAATACACCCAATGCCTACAGTTATCACCCACTGCCACCCCATCATTCTAAACACCTAAGGACCACCTTTTGTGGAAAAGTTGCCTTGTCAAGCTCTCTTACACAGCCAAAGGAGATAAAAACTGCAGGTCTTAGCTGCCTCAAACTATGGCATTTCATTTTCCTTCTTGTTTCTGTCACAAAACTGCATGCATGGCTAAGCTAATTCACTTTGTAATATGTACCTTCTCAGGCATGTCATGGAAGATCTATTGGTGTTTCTTAAAAACTAAACACTAAAGTACATTTTTAATAAGTTTTCCTCTCAAGATTCAAATCCACAGGATTAAACATAAAAAGAGAAGAAGCATTAAAAACAAATCACTTGCCTTAGGCTATGGGATGTACCTAATCAGCTATAGTGATAAAATGCTTTTTTATTTTCATTGTAAAAGGAAATAATTGATAAAGTCAGTGTGTCTGCCTCCATTCTCAACCTCACTGTTTAGCAGAGGACAGGCCAAAATATCACAAGTGGCTACGTGGAACAAGTGACTTCATGAGACAGAAGCCATTGGCATGTTCAAATTTCATAGCACTTCCTGTGTAATCAGCTTCCACAGCACACTCCCCCATACTCTTGAAAGAGGGGGGCAGTATATTATACTCCCTATTTAAATGCACATCTTCCTCAGTGTCTAGCATGATAACAAACCCATAGAAAAAGATCAACCTATGAGCAATATCAACTAATGGCAGATCTTTCCAAAGAATGGGGGACTGAATATCTTTCTCATGATGTTTATAGGACTTAAGAGCAAATATTTTTGCTAAGGCATTGGGAAATCCATACATATGCAAGTAAAGTACTCCTTCCATGAAATATTCAAAACCAGACATTCACATAACCTGTACAAGATCATCTAACCATTTTCCCCCATAAAACACTTTTTTGGTAACACAGATTTAGACTTTATTGCATATCACCAACATCATTAAAAAACCAATAGAATAAGGAGTGTCATAATGATGCCTAAAATATAAAAATGTTGGAGCCTTATAATATTTTTGGAACAAATTCAGTGGACATGGCTGTCAACCTGGTACTGTCATGTTGGCTACACTCCAACCCAAACCAAGAAATCCACGTGGAGGACTTCTCTAGGCAATTTGCAAAAAGAGGAGCTTTATCTGTTTGACTCTCTCCCATCTTACATTGGTTACACAAACAGGTAACTTTCCTGCACTTCCAGGCTGCTTGATCCAGCCACTCAGGACCACTAAAGAAGATCTGAACCCCACACATCCTATGGCGTTTCATTCATGCCCAAAGACAGAGAAAAACAAACTTAGGTGGGATGACAACCAAAAAGAGAACAAATAAAGTAATTCTGGCCCTGGCCTGGTAGATCCGTTGGTTACAGCATCATCCGAATACACCAAGGTTGCAGGTTCAATCCCTGGTCAGGGCACATGCAAGACTCAACACATGAAATCATAAATAAGTGAAAGAATAAATTGATGTTTCTTTCTCTCTCTCTGTCTCTCTCCCTTCTTCTCTCTCTCTAAAATCAATAAATAATAATAATAATTTAAAGAAAGCAATGTGGAAGAAATATAAGATAGAATACAAAGCTTGTGTCTCAACATGAAGACTAATGAGAGAACCATCCCAAACAAACAGTAAGTACATGATATATATTTTTATTTATATATGAAATTGTGTGGTATGTGCACAGACCAAGAGAACAAAATAACATATCTAGAAATAGACTCAATTATATATTATAGTTTAATATATAGTAAGGTAGTATTTCAAATCAAAAAGAAAAATATTATGCTGGAATATTCAAATATAATGCTAGAAAAACTTAATAGCAACCTGAAAAACAACATTGGATCCCTTTTTCATACCTCACGGAAGGAGAAAGTCATAATGGACAAAATAATGAAACAAAAAGAAATAATAAATGTACCATAAGAAACCACAGGGGAATTTCTTTGATAACAACAGAATGGAAAATGCATTCCTAAGTATGACACAGAGCCCAGAGACATACAAGAAAGGATTTGAGTTCAACTACACGAGAATGTTAAATGTCCACAGAGAAAAAAAAAAACTGTACAAGTTCTTCCAACTCATATCACAGAAGACTAATTTATACAAATAATTTTTCCAAGTCACAAGGTAAAACCAACAATAGAATTAAAATGTGGGTAAACAATATGAACAGAACAGCTGGTTCAGAGAAAAATACAGCTGTTACACATATGAAGTGGTTCTTAAAACATTCTTGTAGAGAAATAAAACTAGAATAAAATAGCAAAACTGCCAGGTGGGATGCTAACATAGATAGTTTGTAAACATCATGTTGATAAGGTCATGGAAAAGTGTGTTTTTATGTGGTTCTTGAGACTGTAACATAGACTATTAATGGCTAGAAACTTAATGACATCCTCATGTATCAAAATTTAAAAGCATATACCCATTCGCCAAGGAATCTTATGCTTAATAATAAATTATATATGTATCTAGATAGATGTACAGCTATAGATATGCAGATATTTAAATCATGCGCACAAGACAGTCCTTGCAGCAGTATTTTTAACAGAAAAACCATGGAAATAGCCTAAATATCAATGGCAGACCAGTGAAATTAATTATATGACAAACATGCAATGAAATAATTGTCGGTTGTTCAAAGGAGGAATCCTTAGCGACTGAGATGGATAATTCTCTGAGATACATAATCACATGTTAAGGACTAGGACAGGACAGTATTTATAGTACACACGCTTGCATTAAAAAGTGCCTAATCTTGACTATGCACAGAATGTGTTATGTTCTAAACACGAACACACAGCAAACTGCTACACATGTTATTTCTAGGGAAGAGACATGAGTTCAGATTCTAGGTTTGGAGACTCTGACACACAGACACCCTTGTAAGTGTGGCACTGTGTCTGTGTGTTACCTATTCATAAAAACAAACAAGATTTGAAGTCTCTTCCTCCTCTAATTTACAGGAACTTCTTGTGGACTTTTCCTCCTGTTTTACTAGGACATACCTAGCTACATCTGAATCCCAACATAGATTTAATTTGCAGGTGTTCATTGGAGTGGGAAGGAAATCAGAAG
>VMDR010026403.1:0-14038 GCA_007922815.1 Macrotus californicus
TTGAGCAGTGAAGAAGGCAAAGGTTTCTGAAAGGGAAAGTGGAGAGATGCCAGAAATTAACTTGTTGGTTTCTAAGTTTCCCCCTGGGCTTGCATCAGAAGCACTGATTCCTAGACCTGACATCGTCTACCTTTCACATTTGTCAGCTTTACTTCCCTTCAGTATTTTACTGTGATTCCTCAGAAAGGCTTTAGGACTCTCTCAGGAACCGTGGCAAAATTTCTGTCTTGAAACTGAAATGATTGCATTTTTAATGCAATATTGAATGCAAAACTTTTTTTACCAGTATTTAAGGCTTTAGGAGTTCCTTTATTTCACTCTTGTAATGACTGGGACTGAAGAGCCATTGAGAAACCGCACGAATACTAGCGTGCAAACGCTGGAACACGGCTGCACCCATATCTGTGCAGCTGAACCTTGATGGCAGTTCATAAAGCTCGTGGAAAGATAAGAAACATTAGTAGCCTTTTTCCCTTAGCATGGAAAATATTCATTGTCTCTGTCTGTTAGTAACACTGAAGAGTAAGCCAAGCTTCTGATATGAACACAAGGATGGTGTATTCTATTATTTAAGCACTAGATTCTTTGCATGCATCAATGGGACTGCTACAGGCCCACATTTAATCATCAGATTAAGCTAACAAGAGATCCTGGTTGGAAGCTGTAAGTGGAAAATAACAGAGATGAGTTGAAATTTGTTCATTCATTCCAGAAATATTCATAGAGCTCCTACTGTTTATCACTGTATATACACTTTTCTAAGAGATGGATATATAGCAGTGCACTACTAACCAGACAAATCTTCTGCCCTTATTCTAACAGGCAGAGTGAGAACAATTATGTTTTTGTGGACTGTTACAAATACAGTAGTCTTGCTCTGACTGGTGTGGCTCGGTTGGTTGAGCATCACCTCACAAAGTGAAAGGTTGCTGGTTCAATCCCCAGTCAGGGCACATGTCTGGGTTATGGCCCCGGTCCTGGATGGAGCGCATGTGAGAGGCAAGTGATCGACGTTTCTCACATTGATGTTTCTCTCTTCCTCTCTTTCGCCCTCTCTTCCCCTCTCTCTAAAGGTAAATACAATCTTTAAAAAATACAGTAGTCTTTATATTTGCTATTCCTTTTGCTTCAAAAACTGAGTCAGACATTTACAAACTCTTGCTTTCCCTTTATGCCTTCATTTAGACAGCTCTTCCCTGGAAGCCTCCCCTGAATCCCAAGTTCAATAAACCTGCTTTTCCCATGTACTCTTTTGAAGCTTTGCATTGTTCATTTTTTAGTTCTTATGCTACACTGTTTCTTCAATTGTAAACTCTGAGATAACAAGAACTAATTTTTTTTTATTTATCTTTGTATCCTCAGCAACTTGCACTGTTTTTGACCCAAGATAGGACCTATTATTTTCCCAGTGAAAGAATGATTTAATGAAAAATCTTATTCTTGCACATCCATCCCTTAGACAGTACACAAGTAATTTAAATTCATATTGCCTAATGTTACAGGTTACTAGATGGTTTTTGGAAGAACCTACCAAGGATGTGGGATCCCAGTTTACCAGGAGTCAAATATATTGAGTTACTAGTCAGTGTTACTAGACAGTGTGGTGGAGTGAGTGGCTGACAAGATTTTAAAGCATTCTTGCCTAGTGTGTGTGCATGCCCATGTATGTTTCAAGATGGTAACTTTGATTTGCCACATTTGGCATGTGAAACTCCAATTTATACCTCATAGCTCAATACCTGCAAATATATAGCATAGGAGCATTGAAGAATGACATAGCACAAAAGCAATGACATGAGAAGATAATAGTCACAGTGATAGCAACATACATATATTTAGCCTTATTGTGTGCCAGGTAATGCTATACACATGTCATACATACTCATTTTTATATACCTACAACTCCACGAGAAACTGAGCACCAGGGAACTTGAACTTGACCACATAGTAAGTAAACAATAAAGCGAATGTAAACTCTAAAGCTTGGTCCAGAGTTCACATTCTACATTCCACTCCTCCAATTTGAAAAACAAAATCTATTGATTTGAAGATAAAACTAAATAAAAAAAAATAAAACAGCTAAAGGAGTAACAGTTGAATTGGACCAAAGAGTTTTCTGGACATATTAACAACTGATATATTAAAAACTACCACTGATGCCTATTCTTTTTTTATCAAGGAAATTAACTGCTTCTTAGATACATGGAAGAAGAGTTCAGCTGAGGGGTAAAGTGTTAAAGTGCATAGCCTATGTGAGAGAAAGGGCAAGCTTGGCATACAGTGATATGCCAAAAATACTTGCAAAAATGTGTCAGAGAGATAGCAGACAGGTGACTAGCATCCCAAAGTCCACATGACTGGGGCCAACATGGGAGATGAGGAGAAGGCAATGAAAGGAAAGATGACAGGTGAACAAAAACCTTTTAGCTTTTAAAAGAAGTCTTGTGCAATGTAGCAGAAGGGATGAGTCACAGTGCTGTCATTAGACAGGGAGAACATTGTAAATCACAGATCATTGGTAGAGTAAAAGATTTTAATGACTTAACCAATTAATACAAAATAATATTTTCGAGAAAAATAATTATTGATGATCATCCTTTGATGAATATTCTGCAGAGCCAAAGTACATTTATTAATAACTTGCAAATGTTGAAGGTTTTTTTCATAATCTAGAGCTAGATCAGGCTGTGAGAAAAAGGCCTATTTGTAAATGCCTTCAGATGATTTTAGACATGAACATGTATGATGAATTAAAACTGGACCATAGGCAATGTGATTTATAGGGTAAGGATGAAATATTGAGAAATCTTAAAACAGAATACAGACATTTCTTCTGCTACAGTATGATATATGCTTTTCTAAAAAACCTCGTATTTGGCAGAATCATCTTTAAAAAAATAACAAATCGTAATGGAAAAATAGAATTTGGGCAGACCATTCCAAAGCTGTACAACTTTATAAGCAAGAACACACACACACACACACACACACACACACACACACACCAGGCCTAATTACTAACACTAATGCAGTTAACTTTTTAATACTCTTAAAAAATAATGCTACAGTAAAGGTAGATTTCACCTTTGGTGAATAAAAAAGGTAAATGCGAAAAAAAAAAAAGAGCTCATAAATGGAGCTGGATGGGAGTGAATGCCAGGGAGGGTCGAAGCCTCTGAATCAAGGAGATAAAGGAAGAGAGATAACCTGCAGGCTGAGAAACAGTTTCAGGCTTTGCACAAAATGCACAAAAGGAGGAGAACCTCCCACCAAGCACTTCCAAGACAGTGCTTGTTTCCCTGGGCATATATATACTGTTCTCTGCAACTTCCTGCAATGAGCTGTGTGACTGTACCGTGGTCAGCTGCTGTTACTAGGGGACACGAAATATTAAGGGGCTGGGTAAATTCATGTATGAAGCAAAGTGACTTCTGTGTACAAACTGCCATATAGTAGAGAGTCTATTAATTTTAACTTTGTGTCCATCCATCCATCATTCATCCATCCATTAATCTATCATCTCTCATCTATCCTTCCTATCTACCTACCTACCTACCTACCCATCTATTGACCTATGTACTTCCTACCCAGGTAACATGAGGGACTGAGGATGTTTTCAGAATGTCTTTTTGTCTGAATGCCCAGAAAACGGTGACCCCTCCTCTCACCCTAGCCCATTTGGATCTGCTTCTGCTCCGAGCGGTTCCTCATGTCCATGATGCTTTGCCTTAATTGCTGATTTTGGAGGTCAGAAATCGTATTGATATTTTTTTATTCAAACGTATTCAAAATGGACAATTTTTTTATTTAAAAATTAAAACACCTCCAAATACTCCTGATTATAATAAAATTAGTCTCTAAAATTTCAGCAAAAGCCCTTAAGAATATGGCATATCTGAAATACATATTTATCCTATGAAATTAGAGTAAACACAGGCAATTTTCTCCTTTGTATTGAACAAAATTGCTGTTAATGCTTTTTCAGTTCTATTTTTGTCCTAAATGACTAGGTTATATGAATTTTTCTTGCATGCTACTTCTAATACATGGGTAAAATTATTCTGAGTGAAGAATTACTTCTCTCTATAAGTTAATTATTTCTGAGGGGTTGGCAGATGAAAAAAATGACAGGAATATTATTGCTTGTGTTTAGCTTTTAGCATATTTAAAATGTGTAGCTGAGACAATTAGAATGAAAACAATGCTCTTTTTATTTAATGAACTAATGGAATGGGCATCCAGAAGTTGCACTGCCTAAGTCCAACCAAAGCTGCTCAGACCTTCTTCCATACATCAACTGGGTGGCTTCCTAGCCAAAAAGATAATAATGTCTTCCGTTGCCTTGCTTTCATCTTTTGAATTCCAGTTACATGCACACACTCATTTGATATACAACTTTTTAAAAAAGCTTATATGAAAGATGCAACATAATTTTATTCTAAATATGAACATGACAATATGGATTCACTGATGTGCAACCTTGCATGTGATATCTGAAACCAGAAATTGTCAAATGGTATATCAAAAAGGTAAATTAGCATATGCTCAGTGCAACCTGATATGACAGATGGGTAGGAGGAGGGCTGTTATCCTCGAGAAGAGACTAAATATATTATAATTTGAATGTATACACAAACCAGATAAAGATTTTCATAAAAGAATTTTCTATGCAAAATCTATTTTCTATACTCATAATAATTAGTTAAACCCCTGACATCACTCACTTCTTTCCATACTTTTATGAATCGCTTCGCAAAGCTTCCACGCTTAAAAATTGCTTTATGGAACTTGTGTTTATTGAGCACATACTAATTTCCAGACACTATGCTAGGCTCTAGAGAATACATTAATAGATCATCTCAATAACAGTAGTAGTAGTAGTCGTAGTAGTAATTATAATGATAAGTGCTCATAGCTCTTGAGCACTTACCACCAGGTGCCAGGATCTCTCGGCATGCGTTCTGACTTTCAGACACACACACACCCCACAGAGTCAGCTGACAATAAATGACAAGTGAGTGATGAGGGCAATACTTGTTTTTGAAGATCAGAAGAGCCTTAATACCTGAAGAGTGGAGAAGGTGGGGAGCATGTCAAGAAAAAGGCTCTTGAGCACAAAGCTGAGGGGTGTGGATTCGCTGCTGTGTGAGTCATGGGATCCACTGAAGGTTTGGGATGAGGGGAGTGACTTGAAAGTAACCGCTCTGGAAGGTTTATATGGTGACAGTGCAAGTTGGTTTGAATGAAGGGAAAGTAAAGTCACAGAGACTGACGAGGAGACTGCATTTGTCTAGGAACTGACGTAAAGAGGGGAAGGCAGGAAACTTCCTTTGCCCTCAGAGGTGGGGAGAGAGGAATCAGTGATGACTCTGACATCTCGGTGTTGATGATCACTGGGAGAGGACTGGTTTACGGGAGGCAGGTAGTGAGTCAGGTTCTAGAGATGTTCTGTTAGATGTCTATGCAGAGGGCTGGAGAGCATCATCTGTCATTTGTGGAAGGGGCCGAGTTTTGGGACTCATAACCTAGAGCTGAGAGCTAAATTGGAGAGATGGACAAATTCTGTTTTCAAAAAGCACAGAGTGAGACTTGTGGCAGGCCAAGGAGGAAACCTGAGTCATGGTGGAGGCAGGATAGTTAAAGAGAGAACAGGGCACAGAGTGGTCAGACAGGCGGTGCTGAAACAAAGACAGCACAGGGGATGGGAAGGCTGGAAGGAGAGAAGTTCCAGAAGGAATGTGCCTTCAGTAATATCGCCTATTGCTGAGAATGTGTAGAGAAAAGGGGCTGAGAGAGAGAGGCGGGGGGAGAGGAGAGAGAGAGGGAAACATCGATGTGTGAGAGAAACATTGATTGGTTACCTCCTGTATGCTTCCTGATCAGGGATCGAACCCACAACCTTTTGGTGTGTGGGGTGATGCTTCAACTGTTTGAGCCGCCCCACCAGGGCATTCACTGATTCTTGAGTTACTAGGAGCACTAAGGGTCAAACTGAATGTTTCCACTCCTCATCTGCCTGGTTCAGCTGAACAATTATCTTTCCATGAATATTTTCCTAACTACTCTTTATCTCTGGGAGAGCCACCTGCTCTCTTTTTAGTGTCCTTACTCTGTTCTCTATGTATTGGTCCCATGTCATGTGAATCAACTGGGATCAGTGCAAGATAAAAATTACTACTGATTTTAAGTAGTGTTTAATTCAGTGAATTGGATGCCCATAGGGTAGGAGGAACAGAAGTTAGAAAGCCACTCCTGGGGATTCTTTATATTACCAAATTAGAGAAACAAAATAATGTGAGATGCTTAAATTTATTTAATAATCTGCTTAAAACTATTCTTCTTAAGAGAACCATGGAGTATATATAGGCTGGTGTCAAACCATATAGTAATTCATTTTTGAGGCATGTCTTCCTATTTAAGTGGCCTTCAGCTTTTATTTGTTTATGTTGTTGAAACTTTTAAAAACAAAATATGTCTTGTTTATCACTCCTGGGAAGTTGACAAACTTAAAAGCATGAAAGCATTTCAACATACTAATAATCACACTCAAAGGGATTAAAATTCAAGTGCCAGTGTTTCTGCCAAATATACTATTCTTCCAATCCCAACCAAGCAATAGAACCCCCCCAAAAAACCCTAAGAAAAATAATCTTTTTAGGAGGTACACATTGAATTTCCATCATAATTGGTGATGAAATTATAGGCCCATTCAATAGAGTATTAGGGAGTGGCCAAACATGACTAATTAAGTTTAAATTCATTAAAATTAAAGTTAAAAGTTCAGTTCATCTGTCACACTTGCCACAGTTTAGTGCTCAGGGGCCAGCACAGGCAGGGGACACTTCCATCACCACAGCAGGCTCAATCCAATAGCACTGGCATAAGCAATAATACCATCTAAAGTGCAGCCTGGTATCATAACCAGGTGTGGAGTGCCATATATAGATAATAATTTCATTTTAAAGGATATAACAATATTTCAAGACTGCTTTTGTGTTTGTTAAATCTTGTTATAAGGAGACTTATTTCCTACACAGTTTTGGGTTAAATTTTCTTTTACAGTGTAAGTAGTTTTTGCAAATAGCAAGAGCTGTTTCCCAAATAACTATGAGTGGGGGTGGGGGCTGCATAAGAGAAACAGCAAGTGAAGAACCTTATGCTTAAAGCATGAATTTCTTGGGGTGGGGCAGGGTACTGCTGCCTGGGTTTATCCTGTCAGTCATTTTACTTGAGTTCTCCCTGTGTTCTGCTGAGTCCCCAGACCCAGCGCCTCCCATAAATGTCAGATGCTCTCCAGCCCTCTGTGCAGACATCTAACAGAACATCTCTAGAACCTGACTCACTACCTGCCTCCCATAAACCGGTCCTCTCCCAGCGGTCATCAACACCAAGATGTCAGAGTCATCACTGATTCCTCTCTCCCCACCTCTGAGGGCAAAGGAAGTTTCCTGCCTTCCCCTCTTTACGTCAGTTCCTAGACAAATGCAGTCTCCTCGTCAGTCTCTGTGTCTTTACTTTCCCTTCATTCAAACCAACTTGCACTGTCACCATATAAACCTTCCAGAGCAATTATTTTCAAGTCACTCCCCTCATCCCAAACCTTCAGTGGATCCCATGACTCACACAGCAGCGAATCCACACCCCTCAGCTTTGTGCTCAAGAGCCCTTTCCTTGACATGCTCCTCACCTTCTCCACTCTTCAGGTATTAAGGCTCTTCTGATCTTCAAAAACAAGTATTGTCCTCATCACTCACTTGTCATTTATTGTCAGCTGACTCTGTGGGATGTGTGTGTGTCTGAAAGTCAGAACGCATGCCGAGAGATCCTGGCAACTGGTGGTAAGTGCTCAAGAGCTATGAGCACTTATCATTATAATTACTACTACTACGATGACGACGACTACTACTACTACTGTTATTGAGATGATCTATTAATGTATTCTCTAGAGCCTAGCATAGTGTCTGGAAATTAGTATGTGCTCAATAATTCCATAAAGCAATTTTTATGCATGGAAGCTTTTCAGGGCAATGCATAAAATCATAGAAAGAAGTGAGTGATGTCACGGGACTTTGTCTGATCATTATGAGTATGGAAAACAGAATTTTTTATGGACAGTTAAAGCTTCTTGTGAACCCTGAAGCTCAGTCTAAGCCTGCAGGAGCCCATGGCTTGACCTCGCCTGCTCTGCAGAGTAGCTTCAGAGTGAAGTAGTATTGTGAATTGGGAGTAACTAGGCATGTGTCGGGAAGAAGTGGGGACTGGAGATGTAAGAACAAAGGTGCCACCCAATTTAAGCAGAAATCTTTTGTTGGGTAGCAAAGGAAGGAGAAGCTGAGAGTGAAAGAGGACTGTGACACAAGGCCACAAGCAGCATTTGTAAGTTCTGGACTCTGCAGCTGCAGATTGTGGAGCGTGATATAGAGATACACACATTTAGCAAGTTACAGATCACAACATGTGCAGCACTGACTGAAAAGGAGGCTATCTGGTTGGGGGCATGAGGACCAGACATTTCATGAAGTCATTGCATCAGATTTGAAAGTGTAGCTTTCTGCTAGTTCTTACGGTCTTGGATCGGCTCTCTTGAAAGTAGAACCTGCTATGAGGCATTGGGATAGACAGTGCACTTGAGTGGTGATCACAGAAAGCTGGCGGGAGAGAGTAAGGATCACGAGATGGGGTGAGGAAGATGATGTGAATGCAGATTAGCTTGGTCACTGACATGCGCATGGGGCCTCTATTCTGTTGGAACCTCCACACTTCTGCTGGACAAGATGCTAATGGCTATCCACCATGTACTGAGGGCTGTTTCAGGGTACTTCCCCCCCCCCCCCCCCGACTCCTGGGTTGTACTCTCAGCTGGCCCAGCAGTGTTCCCAAAACCTGGGACAGAATGGGGAAAGGTCAGAGGCACATCCTTGGAATGGGACGCTGTTCGTGCATCAGGAGTCTGAAACACACAAGCCTACCCCTCTTGCCTGTGCCTGAAGTCAGAGGGGCCTGGGGGATGTGACACAGGGCATGGGAGGCATCTGCTACAGCCACCATTTACTCAGAATGGTCATGAAGTGTCGAACACTGGGCTACACATTCTACCAATCAGCCCTACAGTTCCCCCTTGGAGTGAGTGATGTTATGTGCCTGCGTTTTGCAGAATATACACGGACTCAGAGTGGTTAGGTGACTTTCTCAAGAACTCAAATATATCAAATGCCTAAGATCATATCCTGGCCGGCATTGCCCACATTCGTAGCTCCACTGTATTTACACTTTGGTAAAATGTTTGGCTCTAAACTCTGCCTTCTGTCATCTTACTATTTTTTTGTAATTCCTTCTCCCACACTTTTTTCTCACATTTATGCTTTGCAGCACAGCGTTCTGCAAGCTTTGGCGAACACATACAGCCGAGTACCCACCATCACCATTGTAATCTGTGTACAGTCGGCCCCTGAAAAAGGCAGGTTTGAGCTGAGTGGGTCCACATGTACACAGACATTTTTCCATAGATACCTATCCACTGCTTTTGAAACACAGAATATAGGCACTGACCTACGTCAGTTTCTATGGGGAACTTGAGCATCTGCAGATTTTGGTACCCATGGGGGTCCTAAAACCAATACCCCGAAGATACTGAGGAACATCGAAGTTTTGGGGGAATCAAACTGACATCTTAGCAACATTCCCCTCATTCTGTGATTTTATTGCTAATTAGTCATCACAGGGAGGGACTGACCATAAGTAGTATAATGTCAGGAAGACATGTGTATTAATGGGTGACTGCTGGACAGTTAGGGAGTTGTGAGCACTTCTCTTTCACCTTTACCTGTATGTGTCAACCTGATAAAAACTGGGCGGTGGGCTAGGAGAAGGGCATGGGGTGTGTTAATCCGGAGGGAGCAGAGATGTTGGAGTGCTGCACAAGTCCCCTCTAACTTTGCCAATGTCCCTTCTGAGTGACTGAAATATCTCTATGTGCCAAATATAAATTATGCATCATTTGTAAGTCTTTGGGGAATCCAGTAAGTTGTTAAAAAATCATTACTTCTTAAAATATATTTTAGAGGTGAAATATCCCCTACTCCTAAAAAGTAGGGCTCTTTTAGGAAACAAATCTAGTTTCTTATATTATTTAAAATACAGAATAGGCCAATAGATCATTGTTAACGCATGTCTCTGGCATTGAATATTTCAGTATTTCTTGAGTCTGTCTGTTTTTCAGTGGCAATTCTAAGTGCAGGAATTTCTGAACGCCCATGCTTAGTTTTTCATTGATAACTGAGAAAAAGCATAAATCTTTCTGATGCAGAAGGAGAGGCTCTCTTCAACATTGGCACCGTTGAGTTTTGTCACCTTTACATTTGGGCGCCAGGCCTCCTTTCTGCTGCTCATGGCCTGATTCAACTTTCAGAGCTCTGCCCAGTGTCCCAATCTTCCCAGCCTGTTGCTGGCTTCCTGGCAGGATGTCAAGCCCGGCCAGGCAGGACGTCAGACCAGCCCAGATTAAACCAGCTTGATCGGAGAAACAAGCCAGTGCAAAACAGCAAGATCCTCGTTAATTTTAATTAACAGTTCCAAACAGAGTTACACAACAAGGTCATTTTCCCTAAATGAATTATTAGAGATAATGTAAGGAGGAGACTTCTCCAAGCAGTAATTTTAAACCCCAGGAGTTGGCAAAAACTGTCCAAGAGAATATCTGTCTTTCCAAGTCAGTCCACTCTGAAGGTTGAAGTAAATAGTCCCTGAAAACACTGAAGCTGCGGTCTGAGCCCTTTTCCCCTCTTTCCCTAACATTCCAACACAAAGCTCAGTGCCCCTCAGAGGATGCTGTGCAGTGATGTGCCCTCGTCTGGAAAAATAACAACGATGACAAGAATTTAAATAGATTGGGGAATCATTTTTCCTTATAAATTGAGGATATCCAATGTCTATCAGAGAACTCTAAACAATACCCTTTCTAAGTGTTCACTTGCTTATCTACTTATTGACTTTTTTTGCGTATTAAAATTCAATTGGGACCCTGGCCGGGTAGCTCAGTTGGTTGGAGTAGTCCCGACATATCGAGGTTACTGGCTCCATCCCAGGTCAGGACACATAAAAGCAGCAACCAATGAATGCATAAATAAGGGGATCAACAAATCAATGTCTCTCTCACCACTCCCTCCCCAAATCAAAATGGAAAAATTAAAAAAAAATCAATTGGGCACATGTTTTCACT
Source organism: Macrotus californicus (assembly GCA_007922815.1). Lineage (NCBI taxonomy): Eukaryota > Metazoa > Chordata > Mammalia > Chiroptera > Phyllostomidae > Macrotus > Macrotus californicus. The sequence goes on from VMDR010026403.1 coordinate 11,219, forward strand.
TATTTTGTCTTTCACTAACTTGTGTATGATATCTTAATCTTCCCCCAAAGCAAATAATACTCTTTCTGTGAATAGGCTTTATTATTTAATGAAATGTACAGAGTATAGTATTTTTCTAAGCATTTGAGATTCCACCTTTATTGAAATACTATCAAAACATCCAAATGAAATGATCAGTAAAGAAGTGCTAAAAATTATTAATTTTGATATATAAATCAAAGTTAATATGAAATATCATACTAAATTGACAGTTTTTCAATCTTCCCTATGAACTGTCAGAAAGTATTTTTAAACCCTAATCACTTATCTGAATAAATACAAATATGCATGAACATCGCTGGCTTCTTTGGCAGTCCGCTGTCCTAGTGAAGAGATAAAAGCACTTAGCTTGAAAGTTTACCTAAGAAACTCAGTTAGATTTGGAGTTACAGTAACAATTCTTGTGAAAAATCAAAACACTGCCAAAAGCAGCTGAAGCCGCTGACCCAGCAGCCTGAGTCTGAAAGAGGCACGCACTAAAAGCTGCAGGGGTTGAACTCAACATATGGTATTGGATTACTATTAATCTGGAGAAACAGACCATCAGCAAATTGAGAAAAGGATCTCTTATTGCAAGCCTTTGAATTTCATCCTCACTCTTGTATTTGATTTGTCTTCTGGTGTTTGCCTTATTGCATGTAGGCATAATGATTTTCATAATGGATGGATTCCCCAAGTAAATGCTTATATGCATGTTCCTACCAATAAACTGTCAACTTTCAAGGTGACACTGGCATAGATGTGTATGTACATGTCTATGTATATGTATGTGTGTATATAATCTATAGACATGGCTAGAGCTATATATCTATAATATTTATATATAAAATATGTGTGCATTTCTAAGTATTATATATTGAAAATATTATATATATTTAAAGTCAGGCAATGTTTTTCTCTTTTTAAACTCAAGTTTAACTTCTTAAAGAATTGGCTCAAGGTGCATTGGCTCAGTGTGCTTAGTACTCTAAGCACATGTAAGGAGGTGGTCTACAGGCTTACATGGGTCTGGTGGGTGGTTTTTCCGTGCAAATTGCTCTATGCGTGCATGAGTAGAACAAGTTGATTGTTTTGTCTCTGGCCTTATGATTTCACTGGATATAATATTTTGAGTGAGATTTTGAGACACATGGATACATAAAGATGGGAGGAAGAAAAAATAGTTTGTTAGCTTCATTTTGGCCTAAGATCATTTAGAAGAAGAGAGGCTACATTTCATTAAGAGCAGAATAACCAGATGGTTGGCTAGTGATATAAGAAAAATCAAACCAAACCAACGAATAGATTCATCTCAACACATGTGAAAATCAATCCAATCAAAGTGAGTTCAATTAGTAGCTCTATAGAAATAGTTTCATTTACCTGTGGTGTACTACAATAGGTAATGTGTCCATTCCCTCAACCATCAAAGTATCCAATATTTACATATTATATCCCTTCTCATTTTACATTGAGGCACACCATTTTTGTGTTTATTTCTCCCATCAGACTCTTGAGACCAGGAAAAGTCTGTACTCACCCCACCCCCTGCCCGACTGTTACCAGTGATTAGCTCAGTGCTCAGCATGTTGCAGAAAGACCTTGCATGACCCTGGCTGGTGAGCAAGGTGGAAGGCAGAACAAGGAGTAATTTGTTGGAAGCAGCTGAGATAGGACAGAAGAGAAGCTGCAACTCTTGAGAGATCTGGGTAGGGACCTTCCACACCAAGACTGAAATGAAGTTCTTTGTTGTAATTGTCAATGGCTCTAATTCCCTGTCCAATTCCTCTAGACTTCTGAACCTCTGAAGCTAGGATGACAATTTACCATGAATATAATTTCCCCCTTATTTTTAATTTATTTCTTCTGCCTTAAAGTATAGTCTTTAAAAATGTGAAAGCTTTAAGTAGAGACACATGTAAATTCTATCAGTCTTCTATCTGATTATAAACCACTACTAAGCCAGCATCCTTCTCTGTAGGATGAGTTAATAGAAAAACCATCAGTCTCATGGAAAATCATTGAAACCTAGTGAGAAAAAGGGAAGGAGTGAGGGGAGGGGAAGAAGGGGGCAGGGAGAAAAGGAGAGAGAGAGAGAGAATATGAAAGAGAATGAGGATGTAGGAGCCATTTTGGAAAAAGAAAACAACCTATGATATCTGGAAGTATTGCATGTAATTTATAGAAAACTTGATTGTTTAATTAATAGATAAAATGGAATCAGTAGAAGGAAACTAATGAAAATTGACTTAATGTAGTAAAAGATATCATATATTCAGATATTAAGAGGAGAAAAATAATGGGAGACATGGATGACCCATGGAAGAGATTAACCTGTATAAAATGGGAATTCTATAACTAGAAAAATAAAAAGATGAACCAAGAGCAATGGTCAAAAGAAAAAGGAAAACTCCTTTAGAGCAAGAAGGATGACTTCAGCCTCAAAAGCTAGAATGTGCATTAAAGTTTATTACAGGTCAACATGAAAACAGAACCACACTTAGACATTCTTGTGCAAGCCTTAAAAATGCAGGATCACATAAATATTAGGAAAAAACAAAGAACCAAAAAAAATGTTAGCTATGTTGCCCAAGTTCCCTAGAAAGGATATTGACTGTCTTTTAATTCCTTTGCTATTAAATGGCAGGATATAAAGGGACAGATGTTATAGTCAAGTCTATGCAGAGGATGGAGACATGCTGCCTGATTTCAAAAACTACTTTCTGAGTATTTGTTATTGGAGCTTGAGCAAAATCCCTCTCTTCTTTGTGTCTCATTTACATCAACAATACAGTGCAGATA
>VMDR010026404.1:0-14034 GCA_007922815.1 Macrotus californicus
TTCAACAAAGAGCTCAGTGATTAATATAACAGGAACAAGATATGTGCTTGTAAGAAATAAAGCATATAGAAACCAGATTACCAATAAAGCATTTCACTGCTGAGTTTTTATTCTGATAGATTCTATTGGTTTGTATTGACAACCAAGGGTTAGGTTTTCACTGTAAATGGACAACGAATTTCCACAAAAGTCTGAGACTTCAAAACTATTATTTCATAGTAAAAACTGTTATGTTCTATAAAGTAATTTTAATATTTAAAATTTAAATAGAAAGATTTAGAATTCAAAATGAGGAACAGAATCAAGTTACAGCTAGACGGTTTAGAACTGTTTTTCCCTCTTTTGATCGTAGTAAATAGCTGTGTCCAGGGAATATAAATAAGAACAAATGACTTACGCCACGGAAGAGACAGGAGAGGAGGTCAGAGGAAATGAGAATATCATCTGGGCTGATAAAGCACTCAGAAAGTCTGAGGAGCACGCATGCGTTTATTCATTTATACCCTTATGTAATCTTAGGTTTCCCTGTGGTCATACCCTCTGGTTTTAAGATCTGGGGTTTTTAATTTTACCAAGAAGTCTACAGCAGCAGTTTTCAAAACTTCACTGTAACCCATGGTAAAAATATTTTTAAATTATGACTCCATAACACACGTATGTATTTATATTAACAGTTTTCATGAAAATGCCCCCTTATAGTACACCTTTACTATTTGCAGTAATTCTGGTACCTAACTGATTTCATCTTGGAAGTGCTGGTTTTGACTCATTGAATTGACTTTTATGACTCTAATGAGTTGTGATACAGTTTCAAGAAGGGCTAATCTGGCTCTTTTGGTAGATATAAGTAGCAATAACTTTTTTATAGTTCTCAAATAACTTATATTCCCTCTACCTGTCTTTTCTTCCTCATATTTGGATTATGATCTTGGCATTTAAAAAAGGAAAACGTGCTAATACAGTGAATCAGTAGCCATTCACTCCCAAACTGTCCAAATACTCTGGAATTACTAGTAGCCCACAAGATAGCTTAGACTCATTTCTTGGCACTCCATATAATTAACTTAGAAAACATTCCACATAGCTACGTGGGGGTCACCTTTACTGTTCGTTGCTATCATTTTATACAGCTCTAGAACACTGGGAAATAAGAATTTTAAAATACACGTGAAATGTTCTTTACATTCTTGCCTACTTCCCTTCCATTATCTTGAAGCTTATCTGTGCCTCTCAAGGCACAAATCCTTTCTTGTCAATTCTGAATGTACTGATCAGTTACATTCCAAAACTGAGAGCACCTTAAAACCGAGCTGTCACTATGGAGGACCGTTAATGGAGTATTTGCTGCTTTATGATAAATTTAAAATATAAGCTTCTCAAATTTGAGCATAGGCCATGGATGTTCAGCTTCCCTGACAAGTAGTAAATAACATTTATAAAATGTGTGAAATCAAAGGCCTATTACAGAATAAAAGAAGAAATATTTCCCTAGTGATAGTGGTGTAAAAATACAAAATGGCATCAAAACATGTTTTTTAAAATAATTTTTTCTTAAAGTCACTTTGTCATCAAATCTTGACATTCTATCTGCAAAGGCTCTTAAATGTACTTGTTGAAGAATCATTACAATGTATGAATAAAGCTCCACACCGCAATGATGAAAATATGCTTTCCACGTACTAAGACACTTTCTACCTAAGAATTTTCCATAGGAGCTACCGTTGCCTGTGAGATCTATGAGCATGGAAGTGCCCTAAGCTTGCATCATCGATCTATTTTATGTAACGCAAGATTTTTTTCCCTCCTATATAATTTGTTTCAACATTCTGTTTGCTGGGTCTTTAAAAACTGCCAGGGGATACATACTTTTTCCTGCACAAGTATGTATGAAGGTAATCAGTAGAGAATGAGAAAACTGAACAGGATCATTCAAAACTAAGATACAAAAAGATGTATGGAATAAGTTTTTGTAAAATAGGTGATGGTGGAACTTATAAAATATTTTCTTCATGCTACAAAAGACATGCTACATATTTCCTTCAAATTTTGGCAGTACCTCTGAGAAATTAGCTCGAAATTGACGCTACTGTAGGTGCTTTTCCATGTCCCTACATGCCATGGTTTGGGTTGCTCCCGTCACAGCACTCAACGGGAGCAACCAGTGAGTGCATGAGTAAGCACAACAACAAACTGATGGTCCTCTTTCTCTAGCTCTCCTCCCTCCGTCTCTATACTCAGTAAAGTAAGAAAGTAAGAAACACTGTGTGAGCTTCTGTAGTGACATTAAATGAAACTTGTCATGTAAAATACCTGCACTAGTAGATCCGATTCCTGTGGTGAGCACAGATCTCGGTGTGATCTTTGCTGCGTATTTGAGGAATTGAGATTTCCCTGTGCCAGGGTCCCCAACCAATAAAAGATGAGATTCACCTAGGACAGAGTAAATAATGTAAAATTTTAAATTTCTAGGAAAAGACCCATAAACAAATATAACTAATCAAAAAGAAAATGGTCCACTTGGAATGTCAACACAATCTGTACTTTATCTAGTGTTTTTGCTATATACTTAGGGCCATTTGAGGAAAGATTTAACTAGAATATCTTTGGAAAATTTAACTGTCATCATAAATAACAACCTTAAATGGTTTTTGAATGCAACATTGAAAATCAATTCTTTTAATAGATTTTGTGCTATTTCTTTCTAGATGTTCAGGCCTATGTTTAATATTTTTTTAAAAAATTATAAATTTTCTGATTTTATTTTTATTTAAGCACTTTTTAAAAAGCAGGACTTTTATAAGTGCTTTATAACTATCATATTTATTTATATATTTTTAAAAGACTTTATTTATTTATTTTTAGAGAGGGAAAGGGAAGGAGAAAGAAACATCAATGTGTGGCTGCCACTTGAGCGCCCCCACAGGGGACGTGGCCCACAATCCAGGCACGTGCCTGGGCTGGGAATCAAACTGATGACCCTTTGCTTCGCAGTCTGGCACTCAATCCACAGAGCCACACCAGCTAGGGCTCTATCACATCATTTATGATTCCAGCAGTTAAGTAAAAACCTTTTCATTTTATGAAAATTTTAGTTTAATGAAATATCTATCTTAAAAGTACTCATTTTTCAAATGTAACATGAATGAACGTGAATATACAGTGGTGTGTGTTATCTCACTGATCAAATGAATTTCTTCAGTAATATTTGAGTATTTTCTAAGTGCATTAATAGGGAACTCCTGTTTAGGCGCAGATTAAGCAGAGTGCCTTGCAGACAGGAGGTGATGAAAACACCACACACAAGCCTAGTGACCCTCACTGTCTACACCGTACTGCATGGTTTTGGAGTACCTGCTAACAGCACCACTGACAAGGTGCACGTGCATTTTGTTGGTTTAGTCTTTGGTTATTATGGCTCTCATACGGCCTATATAAAGACCATAATAAACCTTAATGGCAGATTCAGGTCACTTAGGGGTGTTAGCTGCAAAAGAGCTCTCTGCCACTTGGACGTAATTACATTCTCAGAGTAACCTTTGCCTCAGTGCGTGAGCTACAGCAGCACCACATGGCAGATGGCACACCTGCACTCCACCAGCAGAAGGGGAATCAGCAGGCAGGTGACTGAGAGCGGCAGTCTGAGAGAAACACACTGATAGTCATACATGGAGAGATGCTGCCTTGGAGCCATTAAAAAGCGCTATTTCTAATCTTTTCCTCTTGAAGAGAGATTGTGGATCCAGTGAAAAACATAGAAAATAACAGAAATGTAAAGATTTTATTTTGCAGCACCCTGAGAGGGTAGAGCAAAACTACATATAGTCATTGAAAAACTTAGGATTTCTTTTAGTCTTTGGAATTCTAGAAAGTAGCTCCTGATATACAGAAGCTGAGCTAAGTATTATTAGACAACCAGATAACTGTCAGCTTTAAAAGATTACATTTGGAAAATAAAGCTCAACAAGCCATTTTTATTTAGGAAAGAAACATTCTAGCTTTTCTCCTTATATGTGTTACTGTTTCTCAGAAATGTTAAATAGGTACTGACCTCTGACTCGTGTCCCTGCAGCATCAGTCCTCTGAATCCCACCAGCCAGCACCATGGCCACAGCCAGCTTTACTAGGTACATCCCAAAAACCTGAGGGCATAAGCTGGCCAGTATTTCATTCCTTCCTAGGAAAGGCAGAAGGATTACAAGTCACATCAACAGTTCTCAAGAAATCAACAAAAATTTCCTTCCTACCCTATCTTCCTATAAGACTCTGCCATCTAAAATTATAAAGAGGACCATTTCTAAATGACTAAAAGGAGTGAATAACTTAATTCTTCTTATTAATGCCACAAGATGAAAAGTCTGCTTTATTCCTGGTGCTACCTACTTAAGTTTCTATCAAGTTATCACACTTTAGAGGGGTCAGAAAAGAATCTCTTCTCCTTCATCAGGCTAACATCCCTTAGAAAATAATACTGGCTGTATTCTGTACAGTAATTTCAGTAAAATTACTCCATTATATAAATAAAAAGAAAGTGTTTGATCTCAGAACAGTGAGTTTGGTTGTGGGAGCCAATAACCTTTAAATACAGATACTTGGAGCTTCTCCAGAGGTGTAAGAAAAGTAGTAAAATCAATCCACCCTGTGAGACAGTTCAGCATATTGCTCTAAGCCACAGGTGGCAAACACAAGGCCCGCAGGCCGAATCCCTCCACCTTGTTTTATCCAGCTTGGCACCTTGTCTCTACCCGGCAGCAGCACTGAGCTCTCGCTTAACTGTTAAGGAGTAGTTACATGTACACAGTCCTAAAATTACATTCGGCCCTTTGAAGGCAACTGCGAGGCTGATGTGGCCCCCGGTGAATAGAGTCTGACACCCCTGCTCTAAGCTGTTTTGTAAATTCTGTTTTATTAAGAATAAGTTATTAGGGTAGCAGGATACTAAGATCATTATAAATTTCAACTCTAGCAATCAAAGCTGGAGGTCTTAGATTCTTCGGATCATGTGCTTTAAATATAAGAATACCAGTTTTTCAGTCTGAGACTCTGCTTATCCCATCCATGAATTTTATTTTATTTGCTTACCAGCCTAATCAACCAACAGAGGAACGTATGAGATTCTAACAAGCCTTTCCTGAGCCTGTCTTAACTTACACGGAACTCAACTACTGTGATGGTACTGTGCCTACGGTCATGTTACCAGCGTTCATGTCCACATGCTGGTAACTAATATGCATGATTCAGGACTTTGATACTCATGTCCATTTGTACTCAGGTTTAGTGATAACTGTTTTGAGGAAGAAAATAATCATACAAGTACTCCTTTAGTTGATGATTCCAGTTCTAGAAGCTTTCCTGCCAAGCTATCAAAGAAGAGAAAGGGCCTTCCTCTACAATGTGTGGCCCAATGCACAAAGGCCACTTTTGTAATGAATCAAAATTGATTCAGTGGCATTAGCCACGGTGTTCCGACCTGGGCTGGCAGAAATGGCGAAGAAAGAGAAGGACCAGAAAGAACTGAGTGAATCCTGGAGGAAGCCCACTAACTCACTGACTCCTGCCACGGGGAAACTTGGAGGAGAAAGATGAAGCCCCAGGATCTAAGCGGACGAGAAGACCTGGCAGCAGGCAGGCAAACTCTGAGCAGCATCTGGAGATCACACACACAGGTAAAGAAGGAACAGCCCCCAAAGCAAGTGGTTACCAGGGGGCATCCAGGCCAAAACTAAACCAAGGAGCCAGCTTTGCTGAGTAAAGGTAGATTCAGTGTCTCCCGTGTCAGAAGCCTGGATTCAAATCCCAGTACTATTACTTAGTCGCTGTCTGACCTTGGGCAAGTTTTTCAACCTCTCTGCCTCTATTTCCTTACCTGTAAAATAGAGACAATAATGGTATCACATAGAATTATCAAGGGTCAAAGGAGTTAGTAACTGTAGAGCTCAAAGAACAATCAATACCTGCCACATAGCAGGAGCTACTTAACTGTTAACTATTACATTACCCATATTACTTGGGCTTCTTTCTGAACTTAAGATTTCCTTACCCTGTAGTCAACACAAAGGACATAGTATGAAGGCAGGTCTGAGGTACTAGAGTTGTAAAGGAGAAGGGCCATTCCTGTAATGGTTGTCTAAAGTTAAAAAACCTGATTCTTTGGATTGTGACCACAGAAGCTCCCATGGCTATATCATGGAAGAAAATGTGTTGAAATGGATACTAGCCCCCATCCTTCCCTCTCTCTCAAATTTCTGGTTCTAGACCATGTTAATAGTGTGGCTATGGCCCTCAGCTACCCCGAAGAAGAGAACTTCTTAGATCCAAGATAACTGAGTCACTCCAGAGTGGGCTGATGGCCCAACGAACTCCAATCCCTGTGTTTGGGTTTCTACCCAGTACCTAAGTACCAGGGTCACGTGATCCCTGAAGTCACTGTAGATCAGAATAAAGCCTTCGGCTCCTCCTAGTCAACACCCACAGTATCAGGTCTTAATGATGCAGGTCAATCTCCAAGAGCTGAGCAGTCAAGTAATCCCTGGCTTTAGACTAGCAAAATGAAGCTACCTTGTCAGATACAGCTCCTCACCCTCATCCACTCTACCCACAACACACACATATACTTTATTCTTCTCAGTTGAGGCATTTTATTTGCACATATGTATTATATCCCTAGAAAAAGAATCTTAGGATTTTCACTCCTGTGTGTTTTCATCTCTCTCCTTCATGGCCCACAATGCCTGCTGAGGTTGCCAGCACAATGAAACCAAACTGATAGGATAGAAGCAGGCTGTTCTGCCATTTTTCTAGATTTCTGAGTTGCACATCAAATCTGGGACTGATTACGCCACACTTGGTTAGCCTGCCCATGAAGTTCACAATTTTTCTAGCTCTGTGATCATCAATGATTTCAAACTTGCCACTGCAACCATGCTTCATCATTACAGTTAGGCACCGGACAATGCAGGAGCACAGCTTACTAAGAATCTGGCATTTGCCTCTGTTTTGGGCATTGTGGATACTCCTGAGAGCATCAGGAGGGACGTTTGTGTGCACCATTATGACAGCACAGAAAGATGGTGGAAAGAGCTTAGTGTCACAAAAAATTTTTGCTGTGAAGACAAAGTTTATTTTTTGCATCTCTCCATCCCTCATCATCTCTTTTCTACTTATCTCCTACTTTTAAATCTTCAGAATAGTGTGAAGATACCTATATAATTTAAAGGACATCTGAAAAGAAAGAATGGCTTTAACTTTAATAGGATGAGGTGTCATAATAAGATGAGTTTTGCCTATTAAAGGAGGAACTGTATATTTAACTGGTAACGATGGTAGAAAATTCTGAAACTATTTTGGTGTAGCACAAGATGTTAAAACAGTTAGACATGAAAGAAAAATCTCCTGGAATTTGGCCTTAGTCCTCCAGATCTCTAAAGAGACAGGGCTATGTCAGAAAAGGGCTTCAGGGGAGACTGTGGCTACAAGCACTCACTGATGCTACTATCCTATGAACTTAGTCACTGAATTTCAGAGCATGTAAGGCTGCCCCCAAACACAGACATGTTTAACTACTGAATGAAATGCCATTGATAATGATCAGCTTTATGCCCTTAATCACAAACCTGCAAAAGGGTCGCTCTTGTAGTATTCCCAAAAATCTTCAAATTCCTTTCGGACCTCCTCACCCAGGATGATCCCTGCAGACTGCTCATTATTTACTTGGACATAGTTGGCTTTCAGGACTATCTCCACTTCACAGCGCACATCTTGCTGAAAGGGCTTCCACCGTTGCATTACAACCCCATAAACAGTGAGGTCATCACCTGGGAAAAAGCACCAAGTGAGTCCAGCAATGGCATCTGCACACCGGGCACCGACTCGCATGACAAAGACCGGAGCCAAGACATAAACTACTTCCTGACCAGGATGTAGAGTGTTGTACACTCATCTGACACTCACTCAGAAAACAATTTGAGTGCAAAAACCACTGGATTCCTGATTTTTTAAAAACAGGTACTTGTATCTGCACAGCTAAAAGCTAAAGTCAGCATTTTTTCCCTTAATCTGTTGCATTATAATCATACCAAATTATTACTTCACTGGGAAAATAGTTTACTGGATGATATTTTTGTCATTATTATACTGAATGAAATGTTCATCCTCTCCAAACTCTAGCCATACAGTTCTCATTTAAAGAGGTGAGAATTGCAGCCAGAAGGTTAAACTATAATCAGTTTGCTGTCAGGAAAGAATATTGTGATGACTGATACTAGTGTTAGTTTTTTATATGTTAATATTTACTTAACACATTTGTTAACACTTAATTCACTGCCTTTTTTTTAATGAACAAAAAAAAAATGAATGAACCAAGAAATGAATGAATGAGTACCTGTCCTACATTAAAGCCACTCTGAATAGACTATGAAAGCCCAGGACATAACCTCGCTTATTCCTTCGTGGTTGGTTCCCTGATGGACAAAATAGTAAACTTTTACACATTTTCCTAAGAGGCCTTGGGTAATTTACAGGTACCTTTTCCTAACACTGACATCTGTGCTTATTATTACACATAACTCAATGCATCAATAACAAGTTTTTATAAATGCATGGCACTCAATATTCTGGTACTAGAGAAAAGTCCCCCAACCAAAAGACATAAACCTAATCCCCAAAGATTTCAATCTTGTTGAACATAGAATGTTGGACATATTCCAAACCCAATCCTGGTGTTTATGTCTTGCATGACAATATTCTCTGAACTCTATTTCTAAGGCTGTGTAAAATATATATTTGCTGATACAAAATGCCTTATATGCTCTAAATTTCAATGTGCAACGTGCAACACAAAGAGTTTTGATTTTCTGAAGTGTTCTGCAAAATGCCAAATGCATGGAACCGATGGCAGCAATTCACGTAATAAAAAGCCTACTTCTAGCCAAACGCAACTTCATGTAACAAACAAATTAAATAGGTGCTTCACAAGTTTTCAAGATCCTTCCTGAGCCTCTTCCTGATCATTTCCAAACCCAATCAATAATAATGACCATTTACTATATTGTCTGCTCCAGTTTTTTTAGATGAAATGACCAGGGCGGCCCTGGCCAGGTAGGTCAGTTGGAGTGTTGTCCTGATGCCCCAAGGTTGTGAATTCAATCCCCAGTCAGGACACATACGGGAAGCAACCAATGAATGTTTAAATACATGTAACAGCAAAGCTCCCCCCCTCTCTCTCAAGTCAATAAATAAAAACATTTAAGAAAAAATAAAAAGGAAAATGACTAGGGCCACTTTATATGAGCACTTGGAACAGTTCTCTACTATGGTGATTTTAATGGGTTGTATTTAGGTTCTTTCTAAATTAGTCAAATGAGGAACATAACTTTTAGATACAGCACATGCTAGTAAAAATCTGACTTCAATAAGCAGTGTGGTAATGTGGAAGCTGCAGAGTACTGGAGAATGGCCAAGATCTCTAACTCATCAGTTCTGGATTCAAATCCCAGTCCCACCACTCACTTGGCTATGTGACCTTGGGCAAGTTACCTAACTTTGCTGAGCCTATGTCTTGATCTACAAAATGGGAATAATTATATTTATATTGCAGGACTATAGTGAGAATTAAGTCAAATAATGTTTATAAATTATTTAACATAGTATCTAGAAATATAAGTGCTCAATAAATAGTAATTGTTATTATACTAAATCTACCTTACCTGTGTAGACAACTAATACCTTTAAAAAGCTTTGAATATATACATGTTTTGAATGGCAGATTCATATGATTATCAGAACAATTATATGTATAGTCCAAGGCAACAGATCCTTTTAGATTTCTGTCATAAAAATGATAAACAATGTTATTTTCCAAAAGCAAAATTTCCTACTATCACACAGTCTAGTCTCTCTGTGCTGCCCTGTCTCCTGAAGCGTACTTCCCACTGTAGCCACCCCCAGTCAGACCCACCTCTGATCCACTGCCCTGAGGCTTACCAGCACACGACCTCCAGCTTCATTACTCTGCATGTCAGTTTGGGGTTCCTAACCAGACTGTAAATCCCTGAAGGGCAAGGGTTTACTGTCTTTTGATTCTCACAGAAGTTTGTAGCTATGGATAATGAAAAAGCTGTTGATAGACTGCTTCCATACATTCGCATTTATTACAGATATTTGAAAGAAAAATACCCTAAGAGCTTTTCAGTGCACAAAGAATCCTGTTAAAGAAATTGTATGAAGCCCTGGCTGGTGTAGCTCAGTGGATTGAGCACGGGCCTGCGGACCAAAGGGTTGCCGGTTTGATTCCCAGTCAGGGCACATGCCTGGGTTGCGGGCCAGGTCCCAGGTGCGGGGCACGTGAGAGGCAACCACACATTGATGTTTCTCTCCTCCTCTTTCTCCTTCCTTTCCCCTCTCTCTAAAAATAAATAAATAAAATCTTAAAAAAAAAACACTTCCAGAGGAATATCTTTAAAAAAAAAAAAGAAATTGTATGAAAACGCCTTATTTTCTATCAAACAATATTTTCATGTTCAGGCTAAGCTCATACAAGCATTGCTTTGCTGATCCAGATATTACAGATTTAGAATAAAACCTGGAGTCCTATATGAACAAGGTATTTGACCCAGCTTGTCCATTTAGCAGGAAATCCATGATCAAAGCTGTCATTTCCTCAGTATACTCTTCGGAGAACTATAAACTGTTAATGTATTTGACATAAATTTCAAACTACGAGTTGGTGATTCTTGGTTGGATAGGGTGAGTCTTTTGATAAAGAATTATTTTGACTCCAGAAACCGAACTTTCATTTCCGTAGTGTTGCCTCATCATTCTAATGTTAGCTCAGTAAATATTTCATAAATGAGGCATCTGGAGAAGTCTAAGGTTAAGAAAAGGGAAATGATGAAATTTGGTGAAATGAAGCATTTTTGATCCGTCCAGTAGGGCAGAACTGGGACGTGGAATAAGAGATCAGGTATAGCTGCTACTGCCCTGCATACACACACACCTGTGCTATTTGTTGTTTACAGTAAATGTTGTTTATAGGGCATTTTAGAGAAAATGAGAGACATTTAAAGCAGAGAATATTGAGGTAAATTAAAAGGCAACTGCTTCTACTCAGCTAAGGTTTAGCAACCATTTCCATTTTTTGACTCACCTTCAATTTAACTTAAATGTTAAAGGAAGTGGAGCCATGACTGGTGTGGGCCAGTTGGTTGGGCCTGGCCCACAAAGCAAAAGGTCGTGGTTTGATTCTGGGTCTGGGCACATGGCCTAAGCTGTGGGTTCGGTCCCCACAGGGTTGTGCATACAAGAGGAGACAAATGGACGATTCTCTCTCACATCGATGTTTCTTTCCCTCTCTCTCCCTCCCCTCCCCTCTCTCTAAAAAAATTAAATAAAAAAAATCTTTAAAAAAAGGAAAATAGAAATTGTTAGGCAGTTTTTTTAAATTAACTTTTTGGAGAGAGGGAGGGCGAGAACAGGAGAGAGATGGTGGGGGGTGGAGAGAGAGGGAAACATCTATTTGTTATTTCTCTTATTCATGCATTCATTGGTTGATTCTTATATGTGCCCTGACCCGGGATCAAACCAGCAACCTTGGCATACGAGGACGATGCTCTAACCAACTGAGCTATGCAGCCAAGGCTTGTTAGGTAGTTTTTAAGTTATTTGGAGTAAGAGTAAGAAAGAGAAAGGATAAGTTTTCATATCCTCCTCATAGACAAAGGTCTAGACAAGGCCTGGGAACGCATGTAGGGAATAGCAGATGGTGGCTTTAAGAGAACAGGTTTCCAAGAGAAGCTTATGAAAGATTTGTAGCTCTGAGGACAACTTTGTTTGGAATTGAAAATCTGAAAATCCAAAAGACTATCAAGCTCTATACTAGAGTCTTTTGTCAGTCTGAAAAGATGGCAGTGCAGGAGAAGGATGCGTGAGGATTCTTGTGTTGATATATGGAAAACAGCAAGTACTTTGGTTATAAAAAGTTTTTGATTAAAACCTTAAGAGACCCCTGGCCAGTGTGGCTCATTTGGCTGGAGCATCATCCCATAAACTGAAAGGTTGCAGGTTCAATCCCTAGTGAGGGCACATACCTATGTTGCGGGTTTGATCCTCCTGGTCAGGGCACGTACAGGAGGCAACAAATGGATGGTCCTCTCTCTCATCAATGCTTCTCTCTCTCCCCCCTCAACCTCCCCTCTCTCTAAAAGCAATGAAAAATTGTCCTCAGGTGAGGATGAATAAATAAATAAATAAAACTTTAAAACGATCACTGTGAAGGCAGTCTGCTCCTGTCTGTGATCTTTACCCTTCACTGACCAGCGCCCTGTAAACTTTACAGCCCTACCCTCTACCAGCAGCTGAAGAAAGCCCTTTTATTCTCTCATTCTCTTTTTGCATTATGAACACAAGCTATCACCAATGCATCCATTTAAAAAAAATACCAAATTTTATTAAGAATATCTCATAAGATACTGCAGAGGAGAGAACAGCATTGGCCCCCTTGGCTGACAGTGCTGATTGACACCACTTTCTAATATTGTAATTTTTCAAATAAAACCTTTCCCTACTATTTTCTTTATAAAAACAATAATTTAAAATTCATTGTAGAACACTTCCATTTTACAGGTGTGGACTGAAATTAATCCTCACCCTTCCACAAATACTTTTTAAGCTTGATTCTTCCCAAGCTCCCAGTGAGAAGAGTGAGGGGGAACAAGGTGATTTGAGAGGGGCAAAAGAGACCTTAGGAATTGTTTGTTTGGCCTAAAGATCAAGGTATAACTAAGAATGACATCAGAACAACCAGGCTTCTGGAGCACTGAGGCTCACAAAGTCTTTAATTTGCCTGGGACATGGTAGATCGTCTGATCATGAGGCCTAAATAGCTAACAAGATGCTGTACATCCTCTGCTTAAACTCCTGCTTTCACTCACCATCGTCCAAGGCCCATGCTGGACACCTCTGATGAGTGGATACTGAATCAAAGTCTGCCTTCCTGCACCTCTAGTCCCCTGAAACTCAACAACATCTTCTCTGATTCCAATTCCATTTCTGTTTGTCCATCTTTCAACAAGTGAAAGTTGATGGTCATGTCCTTCCTGAGGCTTGTCTATGCTAAACACCCACAGTTCTTTCAGTATGATTCAAATTCCCTCCCAGTTCAGACAAGTGGCTAGTGGAAATACTGAGGACCCTCAGAGGACAGAAGACCAAAGTCAATGTGACTCCTATAGTGCTGTCACCAACACAGAACACAGAGAAAAAAAAATCACTTCCTTTCTTTTAGACACCATTAAGGCTGCAGTAGCATTTGACAAGAGTCACATTCTCTGATGCACCTTATAAAACTGCCTACTAAAACCAACATCTTTAAAATATGCTGCTGTTAAGCTACGGTCCACTGAAGAGAGTCCTGGACTAGAAGTCTGTAGATCTGGGTTTGTGTTCCAGTTCTGTCACTTAACTTTCCAAGTGACCCTAGGCAAGTCAGGTTCTTCATCTATAAAATAAGCAGCTGGACTAGATAGCTAAGATCCAGCCCAGCTTCTTTCCTGCTACCACGCCCCACCTCCATGCCAGTCTCTGTTCTCAAGGTTAGCAATCAAGTCTCCGCACTCACTCTTGGGAAAACAAAAATTGGCTTTTCCATATCAATATATTAAGACCTCTTATATAAGTTAACAAAAGTTAATTCTTACCAGATTTGCAAGTGTCTACTAAGTCATCTTCTAGGATAACTTTCATAGATCGTGGAATACTTCCAACAGACAGCCGTTGAACCTAGCCAAGAACAGAAAATAGATACTGAATATGCTTACATACATGTTAAGTATTCTGAACCTAGCAATTCTTGAAATTACCATTTTTATTTCTCTAGTATTGTCATACAATATAATTATGATGAGGATTTATGGAATTTTCTTGCAAACTGTACATACTATCATTTTAGGAATTCATTAAATCTAGAGTAAAATAAAAACACCAATGTCTGGAAAACATCTCCAAATATAACTTACCTTACGGGTGATCAAAATAAACATGTTC
>VMDR010026405.1:0-14024 GCA_007922815.1 Macrotus californicus
CATATAATCTAGGATTTCCAATGGAGAGATTAAGAAGGCTTTTGATATGACAGTTTGAATTTTCCAATGGAGAGTGATTCCTCCAAACAGAGACCAATTATCCCTATCTTCCAACTCTTTGGTAGGAATGGTGACTTACAGCCCCTCTGTAAATACGTATAAGGTATTATTCAATGATCAGTTGGGCATTCCGAAATTTTTGTCCCAGAACAAGTGACTACATGGCCATATAACATTGTGTAGCTCTACAAGGATCTCTACATTCTCTATAGCATTGTCTTTCTGTCTCACTATAAATCTAAGAAAACTATCACCACATAATGGATCATGAAGATGACCACACTATTTTAGGGTTGTTAGCACACACAAAATTAGCATCTGTGTCGTCTTGAGTTTATGGGTTGCATTGTCAAAACCGATCACTTAACAACTTTTACTTTTACATACTGTTGTTCTTAAGGTTCTTGAGCTTATGCTAACCAACTAGCTCATCGTCAGATTCTAAGAACTGATCTTTAAGATAATCCAGTCCAATATCCTCAATTTATAGAGTGTAAAATTGAGACCAAGTGTTACTTTTTGTTTAGTGGCTAAATTATAATCAGAACAAGTTTTTTTTTATCCTATAATTCTTTCTCAGAAGGTAGCCTTTCAAAATGATTTAACAAAATAATGCAATTTAGAATTTGTTAGGGTTTTTTGTGTTTCTTTGTTTGTTTGCTTGCCTACCTCTGTAGTTTTTAGTCCAGAGTTCAGCCTCATCAAAATGTGCATCTCCTCCAATACCAGCTCCAGGTCCAAAAGCATGAGCTATAACTCCACCTCTGCCATCAAAGGGACTGAAGTCTCCATGAGCTTGTTAAAAAGAGAAGAAAGTCAGTTCTTCTATACATGTTATAGGTCATGCCCAATGATACAGGTGAAGTAAGTCCAAGTTCTCTACCTCCAAGTACAAAACGTATCATGATGTCAGCCTCTCTTGTGTCAACCCTTCTGAATTTCAGGGGGGTCACATTACTCCACACTTGAAAAGCTTTCTGGATGATATAGTCAACATCCTCACGCCTCATGTCAGGAGTGTAATTATTGATTCTTTATCAGCCAAAAGAAAAAAAGAGAAAAATATATGGAAACCAAGTGTTAATTTTGTCTTATTATGATACTTCATTTCTGCTAGCAGCTTTGGAGAATGAATCATTTCATAAATTAATTGTCCTAATAAAAAGAAAAAGAACATACTTTTTATACAACAGAGACATTTTTCCTTGGACAGCTTCCTCCTTAAACAGAATCTAATTTGATTCATTCTTATTTATGATTTATAGGTCACCATTATGAGAGATTTCCATTCCTAGAAGCTTAAGACTTTTGCCCCTGCTCCAAGACTTCTGCATTTATTCATCTTGACTATTCCATAAAAATTTCTCCTGTGTCTTATTTACTGTAGACTTAACTTCATTATCCTTTCATTCACAGCCTTCTTAGTCTGGTCTGGACTGGCAAGTCAAACAATCTGTGGATGAACAATCCCCTCTTCCAGAGATAATGAACTTCGGCAGAGGGATAGTGTTAACGGTTGGGGAAGGCTTCCTATCTGCTGCTACCAGATTTAGGGCTATATCTAAATGGTTTAGGTTTCCAGATTTCAGACCTATGAGAAAATAGAAAAAGACATGGTTATGATGTCACCTGTAAGTGAGAAAGTGTTTCTTCCATACTGGCCTCCCTTGCATTGTCTTGAACTCATGAACATCAGGCACTCCACATCGAGGTCTGTGCATCATGTCCAGAGTAGCTTTGTCCAGTTGCCCAGTCAGATTTAACCCCAAGAACTGCTGCACTTCCTGAATTTTTTCCTCCATGAAGTTTGTACTGACTTTCATTTTTGTCATTGGCCTTATCTCCGGCTTGAAGTTATAAAACTGCATCAAGTAATCCTGGAAAAAATACATTTAATATTACATTATCATACATCTAAAGGTTTCTGTTGGAGCTCTGCACATGTGACTCAACTGCACACTGATGTTTTTGAACCAGGTGTCATACAATTATAATGAAAAAATTAAAAATACTCTGTGCTGTCAAAGATGTGTCATAAACTGTTAGCAAGATTGATTTCTGGAAGCCCATTGAAAACACCTTTATGTCTTTACCCCTTCAAAATTGCTTCTATTTTTTAGAACTTATTTGAGTATCTAGCACATTGTGGTATTCAGTAAGCCTCAAAATCTTCATTGTCGGGATGCATAAATTATCAATTTAAGTTGAGAAAAAAAAATTCTTGCTCAAAAACAGAAAGCCTTCAATACAATGGACAGCTATGACAAATTCAAAGTTGAAACAGTTTTAGAAAATGGGAAATCATCTGAAGTCATACAGAAAAAATTGAAAAGTTATATTTTAAAAACTGCTCATAATAAAATGTCTGAGATAGTCCAAGTAAAGAATATTCTTGAATTATCATGGCAGACTTAAGTGGCTAAATTAATTAAGACATTGTTCAAATCTCAGATTATTGAGCAGCATTAAATGATTAATGTGAGTGAAATACCATAACAGAAGTAGAACACCAATTATTTTGAACTAACACTACATGGCCTAAGCTTTTTAGTAGAAGGGACAAATTCACCCACCAATTTTATAATGCTCCTTTGAAATCAATACTTCTTTATTACATTCCTCTTTGGCAAAGAAAAATTCAGTGCTAAAATCAAATAGCCTGCTAACCAGTTTTCAAATAGTACTTCTCAAGATAAGACTGGTCATGCAGTAAATCTTAAGACAGAAATCAATCTAGATAAATACTATAACATTAATACTTACATTAACAAATGCCTCATCTTGTCCTTCAGAACTTATCAAAGAAACAGCTCCAGAAGCAGCAATGGCCTGCAGGATCAGTATCAACAGAAAAAACTTCATTCTGAACTTCTCCTGAATGACTTAATGTAAGTCACTCTGTCCCTTTTTAGAACAAGTTCCTTGAATGTCACTCTTTATATAGTCCCTAGGCCAGCCTCTGTGAATATGAAATCCTTTGAGTGACTCATAGTTGATATCATCTTCTTTTGATGTATCTCAAAACCCACAATCACAAGCATGACCTTATTCTAGGGCTAACAATGGGTCAGTTTGCATCTGCCCCATGGATGGGTCAATTAGCAACGAAGTCATCACTCACTCAGACATTTCTTCAAATAAAATAAGCCCCTATTTCTACCCACCCTAAAAATAAGCCATCATACAAGAAATACTGAACACCTAAAATACATAAATAACTACAAAGTAAATTTTTAGAAAGTGTAGTATCTGAAGTTCCCTGTAATACTTTATTTATGTTCATTATAGGCTTTCATAAGAAACTAAATTTAAAAGGTTAGGTAAAATTATTTTGCTAGAATAGAGGAACATTCTCCAAGCTGAATCCAACTCCCTAGAGCACTGTGATACAGAGATTACATGTTTATCAAAGAAAAGCTTATAACATCATGACACTTTGATGTTCATTCTATGAGTTTTGTGGGCTTAGATCCTGTTTCTACAACTTCTCCTCTTCGGCCATCTGAGTGAAGATCAACACTTCAACTTTGGGAGCTAGAAAAATTTGCCTCTGGAAACTCTCTACTGCGCTATCAGCCCAACTTTCTTTCCCTGTGACCTAATTGTCCCATTAACATGGAATCTGCCTGTCAGTCAATAGAGAACGTTTGAAGATTTAAAAAAGAAAAAGGACTCATGGACGTGGATGACAGCGTGGTGGTTGCAGGGGACAGAGGTTATAAGGGGGATAAATGGTAATGGGGAAAAATACAATGAAAATAATTTTAAAAAAGAATCAAGGAGTGAACTACTACCTCCTGACTCCATATGAACAGTCTGGAGTGCCGGTAGGGAGAGACAAAATGCTGTGTTATGATTCGGTCGTTGCTCGGCCCCATCTTCCAGGCCTGGGAGATGCTGGCTGCTCCCCAGCATTGCCCTAAGGCTGGGGTCCAGGAGGATGGATCCCATCCCACATAGGCAGGAAGGGAGGTCCCTGCATTGCACCTGGCATCACCTCCAAATTCTGTTTTTTTTTCAAACTCTGAGATTTGACCTCTAAAACTTTCAGGTATTTCATTTGAAAATGAGAATGATAACCTAGGCTTCCTTATGCTTTTGCAATGATTAAATAAGACACTGTATTTTAAATACCAGCCCATACTACATGTGCTCACTAATATTCATTTCCTTCCCCTTGGCCTGAAAGGAGAACATCATGCATCTGAAGTTTGCAAACAGGTGTGGCTATAGGATTCAGGGTAAAAAAGTTCACACGGAAGAATTATAAGGTAATCTTTTCAGATACTGGATTTAACTCAAGCATCATAAGAAGAACATGCCATTGGCTAGAAAGCAGGAAAAATGGGATTTATTAGAAACTATGGGCAGACTGGCTTTCCACCAGCAGAGGTGTTGCTTGATGAGGGCAGGGTCTGTCTGTGTTGTCCCCACTGTCCTCCTGGTGCCTAAAACTACCTTGAAGTTAGCAAGGGCTCAGGACATGTATGAGTGAATCCAGCTGGAGAATAGGGCCTAAATGATACCAGTAGTAAACTTCCCTTGTGGGAGCAGTGACTACACGGAGGGTGTGTTCCTAAACCTCACTGAAAGCACACAAGAACCAGTCTTATTCATAGCAGGAAGGAATCTGGCTTTGGGGAGGCGTTCAGGAAGTCTAAAAAGTATAGAATATAAGATACGAGATAAAAGCTGACCAAGATACAAAGGAAGTGAAAGAATGTCCTCACTGAAAAGTTTCAAAAAATAGAAAATGACCAAATTTTAATGGTCTCCGGGACTTGGCTCATCTAATGCCCCAAGTGGGTCAAGGAGATGAGGGCCAACTGGGCATCCATAGAACACTGCTGGGGTTGTAAGTTTAGGTTCTGGGGTCAAGCTGACACGCTTTAGAATCTTAGCTCCATCATTTTATGAATTTGGGCAATCACTTTAATCTCCATAAGACAATTTCTTCACTTGTAAAATTGGAATAATAGTAGTTACCTCAAGAGTTATTATAAGGATTACATTAAAATATAGAAAAAAGTATTTGGCTTAACCTTGACATACCTTAAATGTTCAATGATTTATTACCCTTCCTTTACTGCACTCTTATGTAAGACATTAGAAAGAAATTGGAAATGGGTTTGAAAAGGGAGATCAACTACATGCTCAGAACTCTCTCTTATGGTAGAAGGAGCTACAAAAAGATTATGATCAAATTCTTATGACTTTGATTAAATTTGGCTTTAAATCCTAGCCCTAGAAACCATATCTTTTACTCTTTACACCCCTTAAAGACCAAGCCTTTCCCCAGATAATCAGCAACCCCCTAGGCAGTAGAAGGCAGTGGCCTGGACCTGACTAATGGTCACAGAGTCAGGAACTCTGGCAGGCTCAAGATACCATCTTGACCTGAGTTATATTACTGACCCCTGGCTATTTTCTCATGAAACCAGACAGAGGGATGCAGGAACAGACCTCAGAATTGTTCTCAAGACTTGAAGAAATGATGAATTACTCTTATCTCACCTCTGACCAATCAGCTTTCAGCATGACCTCAAATCCCCTAACCCGCAATACTTTGAGATTTCACCCTATATAATCTGTAAACTAAATGCCATCAGATAATTGGATCTTTAGCATTAGTTCCCCATCTCCGGATTGGCCAATTCAATATTAAACTATTTTTCTTTCTCTCTTGTTCATGCATTTCTTTGCACCAGTGCATGGAAGCAGACGAACTCAAAAACATTGGGATTCCAGTAACAATGTTGGCCACAACTAGATGCTGGGGATCGCAGCAGAGACATAACTTCCAGGGGACACACCAAAGGAAGTAAGAATCCAGGGGTCGTAGGCAATGCTCTATGTGAAGAAAAGCACATCTATGAAAGTGCAAAAAGTAGCTGAGATAAGAGTTCCTCTTAAGAGGGACAACTTTTCCTGATAAGAGCTTCCTTATTAAAAGGCAGATTTATAGCCCTTGCTGGTGTGGCTCAGTGGATTGAGTGCGCCAGTCTGCGAACCAAAGGGTCACTGGATGGATTGCCAGTGTTGGGCACACGTCTGAGTTGTGGGCCAGATGCCCAGTAGGGGGCGCACGAGATGCAACCACACATTGATGTTTCTTTCCCTTCCTTTCTCCCTCCTATCTCCTCTCTAAAAATAAATAAATAATTCTTTTTAAAAAAATATTTAAAAGGCAGATTTATAACACAAAGTTTCTCTACTGCATTGTTTCCTTTCTGAGCTCAACACCAGGACATATAATAACCGTTAGCTAGTTGTGGGGTCTCCCCTGAGAATTCAGAGGTAAATGGAAAAGACCACAAAGGAGAAATGCTCCCCAAATGTAGAAATTCCTTAGATGACCCTTTCACTAATAGTCTGTTCATGCAGAAAGAAACCTTCAGCTGGTTAACCCTCTCCTTTTATGGATAAAGAAATAAGAATCTAGAAAAGGGAAGTGAATTGCCTGAGAAGACCTCTGGTAGGTCTCCTGATTCTGTCCTGCTTGTTACAACATACTTTGTTTTGTCATGTGTATCACTTTAATTTTTTTTCAGATTTATGTTTCCCTGTGGGTATCTTACTAATGCAAACACTACAGAAACGATATTATGATACCCTTAAACTTTCTCGTTTAAAGCTAGGCTGTTCCCTTTGCTGTTGTGAAGGCTAGGAGTAACCAACCACCCCTGGAAATATTGTACATGAGGGGAAGCAGAATATGCCACCTTGGAATGTGCCACCTTGGCATATAGATGATATTGCACTGAAGACAATCCAGGCCCCACAGACTCAGGAAGAGCTTTTTGTGCCCCTCCTAACTATTATCAGAGATAACTTTCATATCATAAAGGCTGTCTACACAGTATGGCAGACATCTGCTTACCAAACATTTGCTCTTTGTATCTTCTTGTGAATCGTCTTTCTCCACTTTGGAGCCACAGGCCCCTACCCCCTTCAACTTAGCTCAGGACGGCACATAAGCCTCAGGTACCTGACTACTGGGGAGTTTCACATATTTTTAAATTTTTTTAAGTTTACTTTTCAATCAGTGTTGAAATATAATATTATATTAATTTTAGGTGTATTATGCAATGATTAGGTATTTATATATCTTATGAAAGGATCACCTGATAAGTCTAGTACGCATCTGGAGAGTCTCATATTTTTATAGGGTTCCTATATTATATACAAAATTCATTTTTCTCCTGTTAATCCATCTTACATTAAATTAATTATTAGACCAGCCAAAGAACCTGGATGGGAAGAAGAGAAAATGTTTCTATCCTTACATAGGTGACTGTGGATTTCTGGGGAGGTGGGGTCATTTGTCTGCTCTCTGCAGAACAATTTCCTGTGCACTGTCTCTCTGCCTCCTCTGGGGCAGTGACCTGCTGCTGAGGTGCTTTTGTTGCTGAGGCTTCCCAGGAATTTGCCTGGAGCATCTCTGAAGAGCACAATGTTTAAGGTCACCCTAGTCATTCCTGTGGACTTAGACAAATTAATTTTTCCATGATTGATTTCTTCATATGTAAAATGGGTTAGTGTGAAGGTTTTATAAAGAATAAATAACATAGTCCACTAAAAGCACCTAGCTTCATATGCTAGAGCCTCATAAACGTTCATTCTTTGCCTTTTCACTTTACCTCTGTCCCTGCATATTGGTCATGTGGTGGTTGAATTACACCAGCTAATTTTTTCCATATGAGAGAAAAATTAACCTAAATAACGGTTTTCAACTGCAAGTGGATCTTCACCTAGCAAAGAAACAGAAATGGTCTGGAAAGGAGCTGATGTTGGTGGTGGAGAGGGCTCATAGAGTCCTCTCCACGTTCCCCATAATGAAGTGGAACTGGACCCAGATGGTACTAGCACTTGGCGATCTGTAAGGCAGGAAATGTCAGAGTAACTGGTTAGAAATCTATTGTCTGTCAGACTTGTGCTCAGCCAGAAATTGTATCAGTGAATTCCCTAACCCCAGGGCATTCTTCCCAAATGAATACTGGTGAGAATCCTGGAAAGTGTAGGGTTTGGAAATGAGAACAATCACACTGGGTGCAACCCAGAGGAAAAATGTAGAGGGAGCATGTAGGGAAAGTAGAGGTTGCCACGGTTTCTTTTTCTTGTCCCCCATTGTCCCCCAGCAAAGGGTCCCCTTCAAACAACTATAAACTAAGACACAAAATGCAGCAGGAAGCACATGTCCTAGGTATACATCACAAGGTAGAGACAATTTGGTGACATATTCATAAGTGGTATTAGTCATTATTTACTTTCCTGTTCTTGCCCTCCAACAACAAGGTAAATACTTAAAGGTAGAAATAATGACTCACATCTCTGAACTGATTTGGACTTTGTGGCCTAGTCTACTGCGAAGAGCAAGGCTTTGGAAACAGACTTGGCCTCAAACCTCAGCTATGCTACCTATGAACTATGTGGTTTTGACCAAGTTACTTAAGTTCAGTTTCCTCATCCATAAATGACAATTTTGACGATTGGATAAGATAATGCATAAAACCACTCAGACTGTGCATAAATATTGGTTCTTTTTCTTTTGTAATACCTAAACTAGTTTTCTCTTTTTAAAAAATTTTATTAATTTATTGGGGTGACATTGGTTAACAAAATTATATAGTTTTCAGGTGTAAAATTCTATAACATACCATCTGTATATTGTACTGTGTGTTCACCACCCCAAGTCAAGGCTCCTTCCACCATTTATCTCCATTTGCCCTCTCCTACTCCCCCAGCTCCCCTTCCCTCTTTAATCACCATACTGTTTGTGTTTTTGAGGCTTTTTTTTTGCTTAATCCTTTACCTTTTTCATCCAGCCCCCCAATCTCCTCCCCTCTAACAACTGTAAGTCTGTTTTCTATATCTACGAGTCTGTTTCTACTTTGTTTGTTTATTTTGTGAATTAGATTCCACTTATAAATGAACTAATATGGATAATCTTTCTCTTACTGACTTATTTCACTTGGCATAATGCTCTCTAAGTCCATCCATGCTGTCACAAAAGAAGTAAGATTTCCTTCTTTTTTACCACCAAATAGTATTCCATTGTGTAAATGTACCACAAATTTTTTTATCTACTCATCTACTGATGATCACTTTCTAGAGCAAAGTTTTTTCTGATATGTCTCCTCAGACAAAGGAACCAAAAGAAAAAATAAACAAATGGGACTACATCAAACTAAAATGTTTTTGCACAACAAAGGAAACCATCAACAAAATTTAAAGATAATGGACTGAATGGGAGAATATATTCACCAATGATACATCTGATAAGGGGTTACTATCCAAAATTTATGAAAAACTATACAACTCACCACCAAAATAAACAATCCAATTAAAAAATGGGCAAAGAACCTGAATAGACACTTCTCCAAAGAGGACATACGGATGACCAATAGACATGTGAACAGATGCTCAACATCACTAATCATCAGAAAAATGCAAATTAAAACCACAATGAGATATCACCTTGTACCCATCAGAATGGCCATCATTAATGAATCAAGAAATAACGTGTTGGACAGGATGCGGAAAAAGGGAACCCTAGTGCTCTGTGGGTGGGAATGCAGACTGGTGCAGCCACTGTGGAAAACTGTGGAATTTCCTCAGAAAGCTAAAAGTGGAACTGCCTTAGGTCCCAGCAATTCCACTTCTGGGAATTTGTCTGAAGAAGCCTGAAACACTGATTCAGAAAATATATGTTCCTCTCTGTACATTGCAGCATTATTTACAATAACCAAGATTTAGAGTAGTGTTTTTCAATATTTTCTTTGTTATACCTCCTGCAAAGAGGCATTTTAAACATTCTCCCTATGAAATCTTAATACCAGAGATGTACTATACATCTGTTTACATGCTATATGTAAATATATGTGTCCTTAATACATAAAAATTGTTTTGCTCCCAATAACCAACTTTTATCCACTTTCAGATGATATTACCCTCATTGAGAATGTGTGTCATACATTCTCATGTGTAGCATATACTCTACATTGCTGGGTCAGTAAGTGACCCATGACACCAGTTCTGCCTGGTCTGACATGGCATCTCACCAGGAGGTTGATAAAAGGCACAGCTTCTGGAAGACATCTTAAAGTCAAGAGATCTGGATTTTAGAGATACTGCCTAGATCACAGAGGGCAGGCCTGCTGAACTCTGGGTAATAAGTAGTGAAATTCTTACAAAGGATTGACCAGTTGTATTTTTGGGTTAGATCAACTCAGAGAGAAAACAATTCAATGGCTACAGAGAAGGGGAAAAAATCAGAAAGAATCTGCACAGTTCTCTTCATGAGTGAAGCAAGATGATTTTTAAAATACGAATTTTTCCCTATATTTCTCTCCTTTCCTTCAAGTTCCATTCAAGCAGCCAATGGACTTGTTGCCAAACATCTGTAACCCTAAACACACTATTATTTTCTGAATTCTTGCCAAGAGCTCAAATCCAGTGAAGTAAGTATGATTTGAGAAGAGAGGGATTTTCCTAAACTGAGACAAGGCTGGGAGTGGCGGGGTGTTCTGGGTGCCGTGAAGAACTGGGCCTACTCCACAGCAGCACTTTGAGGATGTGGTGGGACCACAGAAAGAATCTCCCAGGATGCGGCAGGAAGTGAGGTCCCAGGTCTGGTGCTTCTAGCGTCCCTGAAGCAGGCAGGAAACAAGAGCAGCATTTAGCAGAACTGAAAGGATACAAGGGCTGGGTGAATCATTATGGAGGAGACAGAATCCCAGTGTACTTGAAGGTGAATTTCCTACCAGCCCAGTAAGATGGGATCTCAGAATTAAAGTTGAATTTTAAAAAATGCATTATATCTGGCATGGCTTCATATCCGGGCTTCCTAACATGATCCTTTCTACATATTGGGTGTACTATATTATTATCATTATTTTATTATTAATATGTTTTAAGTATAATTTTAAGTGTTTTGTTTCACTTTTCTACAAAGTGTGTAAATTTTATGAATTAGCCATTATTGCAGACCCTTTTGTAGTCTTCGAAGAACACAAAGGAGTTTTAATTACTAGGTGGTCAGTAAATAACTGTTTAACTTTAAATGAGTTGAAATAAAAACCTGGAGGCAACACAATGGGACCTAACACAGGCACATGCTCATATTTCTGCAGCTGGTAGTCTCTTTTTTATGTATGAACTCAAATTAGGGTTATCTAAGGCAAATTTTTGAAATATTTAAAATGCCCCCACACCAATTCTTGAACCATTTCCATTGAAACAAATCAGAGCCCCAGAAGCCTCTCTTGCTCTCAGGGGCCTTGCAGAAAAATTCCTCCTACAAGGTGTTGTCTGATGGCTCCTTAAAGAGCTGCTTATTTTATGCACAGAACTTCAGTGGATTTAAGTTCCTAGAAAGAAGTCAGAGAGTGAATGACATGTTTAGGGTCACAAATGTGAGGCAAGATACAGAGTCCACTAGCAGCATGAATGGAACTTGAAGGAAAGGAGAGAAATACAGGGGAAAATAGTATTTTAAAAATCATCGTGCCTCACTCTTGAAGAGAACTGCACCGATTCTCTCTGATTTGTCCCCCTCTCTCTAGCCATTGAGTTGTTTTCTCCTGGAAAAATGTGGAGAATCATAGCTAGTTTCTACTGGAGGACTCTGAAACATGGTTAGCTCATGAGAGATAGCTTTTTTTTCTTTTTTATTTATTTCTTTTTTAAGTACTTTTGATTTTTATTGTTGTTCAAGTACCGTTTTCTGCCTTTTCCCCCAACCATTCCCAACCACCCCAGCCTTCCCCACCTCCCTCCCCTGTTTCCAACCCCCTTGTTATCATCCATGTGTCCTTTATCGTTGTTCCTGCAAACCCTTCACCCTTTTCCCCCATTATCCTCTCCCCTACCCCTTCTGGTTACTGTCAGCTTGTTCCCAATTTCAATGTCTTTGGTTATATTTTGCTTGCTTGTTTGTTTTATTGATTACGTTCCAGTTGAAGGTGAGATCATGTGGTATTTCTCTCTCACCACCTGGCTTATTTCACTTAGCATAATGCTCTCCAGTTCCATCCATGCTGTCACAAAGGGTAGGATCTCCTTCTTTGTCTCTGCTGCGTAGAATTCCATTGTGTAAATGTACCACAGTGTTTTGATCCACTCATTGACTGATGGGCACTTAGGTTGCTTCTAGCACTTGGCTATTGTAAATTGTGCTGCTATGAACATTGGGGTGCACACGTTCTTTCAGATTGGTGTTTCAGGGCTCTTAGGATATAATCCTAGCAGTGGAATTGCTGGGTCAAAAGGCAGTTCCATTTTTAGTTTTCTGAGGAAATTCCATACTGTTTTCCACAGTGGTCGCACCAGTCTGCAATCTCACCAACAGTGCACTAGGGTTCCCTTTTCTCCACATCCTCTCCAACACTTGTTGATTTGTTTATGATGGCCATTCTCACTGGTGTGAAGTGGTATCTCACTGTGGTTTTAATTTGCATCTCTCTGATGGCTAGCGATGCTGAGCATCTTTTCATATGTCTCTGGGCCCTCTGTATGTCCTCCTTGGAGAAGTGTCTATTCAGGTCCTTTGCCCATTTTTTAATTGGGTTGCTTGTATTCGTAGAGAGACAGCTTTTGAGTGAGCTCTTCCCCTGAAAGCACTTCAATATCCAAAGTTAGGATACGCCAGGGCCTTGCCTGAAAGTAAGCCTTGTGGGGTCCTGCTGGAGCATCACATTAGCGCATGGGGAGAAAGATAAGGAAGAGAAAGAGGAAGATAATCCAGGGAAGGGAAGGTGAAAAGGACACACAGGCCTAGAACAAATGAATGTAGCTAGTTGGGCACTGACTTATAAACTATGCTGCCAGGTGATTACTTAATTTACCTCAAATACGGATAAAACACAGAGGCCCTTCTTTAGCACCAAGGAAACTCATGACCTGAAGTTTCACATCTTAGTTTCATTATGAATAATAAAGCTCTTGGGATTTTCCAAACCAAGTCAGCTCTAGGAGGATGCACTCTTCGGAGATAGCAAGGAACTTCCTCCTTTCTAGTACTAAGTTCATCAGATGATTAGTAAGCCCTGCAAAGAAGCATGAATCATGCTTAAAATTTATTTTATAAATGCAGAATATCTCAAAGTGAATGAAAACAATGTCTCAACAACTATATTTTAGGCATTGTTCAAGAAAAAAACATCTTTGGTCACGCTCTTGCCTGCTTCGGGAAAAACTCTGATCCTGCTCTTCCGTAATCCAGTGCAGCCTGCCTTCCAGGGCCCAGCTCTGGCGACACAATTTGCGTGAAGCTCACTCTTTTTCTTCAAGCCCTATTCAAAGAGCTAGCAGACTGTTGTTTGCTTCAGCATTTGTAACCCTGAGTAAGTTGTTTGTATTCTGATTTTGTGCCCAGAACCTAAATCCACCGAAGGAAACTAGACTATTTCACCCTAAAATATGCCTCTTTGACATAAAATTTATTTTGAGCTAAAGACAATTAAGAAATAGCAAATGCAGGAGAAAGCTCTCCCTTTTTGTGGCCTAAAGTCAAGATATAAATTCTCCTTTCACTGGATAGCCTAAGGAAAGCACCCGGGGAATCTGCAGATTCCTCTATTAGTTTCTTTCTATATGTTTCCCTTCCCAATTTGCCCTCCTGAGAACCCTAAAATTGCTTTCGTCTATCTTGTCATTTCTCTACAAAGTTATTGATTTTTCTGAAGATTGTATATAAGCTGGAATTCTAAACTGCCATTTTGAGTTCTTTTTCATTTAGGTTTTTCCCATGCGGCGTGCACTGCTCTCATAATCAAACGTTTTTCTCTTGTTAATCTGTCTCTCTGTTAGTGTTCCAGCTGAAAGCTAAGATGGGTTTGCCTTCCTTATACTGTGAAAGTAGACTTGGTGGGTTTTCTCCTCTCAACTTCTAAGTCACTCCATTGGCATCACACACATTTATACTCATCATTTAGTTTGATGAATGCATACTATATCCTTACAGA
>VMDR010026406.1:0-14044 GCA_007922815.1 Macrotus californicus
AAAAACAAGTGTTGGAGAGGGGGGAAGGTACAGGGAATAAGAAGCACAAATGGTAAGAAGATAGACAGGGGGAGGTTAAGAATAGTATAGAAAATGTAGAAGTCAAAGAACTTATATATATGACCCATGGACATGAACTAAAGAGGGGGAATGTGGGTGGGAGGGGGTGGGCAGGGCAGAGGGGAATAAAGGGGGGAAAATGGAACAACAGTAATAGCATAATCAATAAAATATATTTAAAAAATAACAACAACAACAAAAAAGAAATCAGTGTGATACCAGTAATTGTTTTGGATGTCAAAATATCAGCAGTGAGATAAACCATGTTCTGTAGAACAGTGACTCCCAGTCCAGGAAGTAGTTTGCAGAAATTACTTGTGCAACCAGAAAAAAAAAGCAGAAAAAAATTTTTTTAGAAATATAATTGACCCTTGAAGAATGCTGGTTTGGGTTGTATGGGTCCACTTATACACAGGTTTTTCTATTAGCACAGTTCAAACTCACATTCTCCAAGGGTCAACTGGTGGTTGGGAATCTGCACATGTGGAGGGCTAATTTAAGTTATATGCAAATTTTCAACTGCCCAAGTGGTTGGCCGCTCTAACCCCACATTGTTCAAGGGTCAACTGTATATATCCTGATACAAGTTCTTTTTTGCAGAACAAAGTTATAAATATGACCTGGCCTTAGTATTCATCCAGTGAAGATGACAGCTATGAGAGAGTTAATAATATTCTGACTTTTAAATATTGCAACCTAATAAAGTTGTTAAATACCACTGGGACAAGCATACCACACTGTTCTCATTTCCAGAAGGTCAAGAAGAAAGTGAGCACAGAGAGGCCAAGCACTTTGCCTGAAATCCTGCAGCCAGTTGGCAGCATGGCTGGAATTCAAACTCAAATCTTGGATTCTAAAACCTACACTTACAACAATTACGCTAGGTGGTGCAGGAACCTGGACAGTTTCTTGGAGGGCTGGATACTCAGATTAACTACCACAATGATTACATAGCTCTCAGACCTGGAGGGGAATTTTTCAATTTGCCCTTGATGTACCAGGGTGCTTTCTGAGCCCCACATGTCTGATGGAAGCTAGCAGCTCAAGGACCATAATTCTATCCTTGGAATGACTATTGGGCAACAAGGTAGTGTGCATCCAGGAGCAAGCACAGGCCCCCTGCTGGGAGACTGGAGGTGTCAGGCTTCCTGAAAAGCCGCATTCTGAAAAGACAAGCATCAGGTCCTATTGGGGACACTTTGTGGGCAACCACTTGCCCTTTGGCTAATCGTTTTTCTTGCCCAGCCATGTTATTCTTATTATGTCTATGCCAGAGAAACCTCTGCTAATCAACTGCTGTCCAGGCCCTATTAAATAATAATTGCTTTCCTTCCCCTGGGCCAGTTTCATTTCAGAAGAAATGGCAGTTGATGCGTTAGAAATGTCAGTATTTCCACAAATCTCTCTTAGATCACTACGCTGGTGAGCCATCTATCTTATACACACTAAGCCCCTTTGTGCTGACATTTATAGCAGACATGTTATCCTGAGGCTCCAAGCTCTAATTGGCTTCACTCTGCTGATGCATCTGGTGGCAGCTGTCTCTCTACTTGGGCGGTGCAGCCCACCAACGCTCACTCAGGAAGTGAAACACAAGGCTGGGGCCTCAGGCACAGTGTCTCCTAGTGTCAGCACATAAAAAAGGGGATCTTTCTAGAATAGCTTTCCTGAGGATAGTGGCAGGTATTAACCTTTCATTCCTGTGCTATTGTCGTTTTTTCACAGGAATTGACTATCTCCACCCAGACCTGGCCTCGAACTACGTAAGTAAAAGCTGACTTGTGTGGGGAAATGTGTGCACCTAAGTGTTCTGGTACCCTTTGTTATTAGTAACATAATGCATGCACATGCACACACACACACTAAAATTGCCCATATTGTTGGAGCCACAACTCAGGACAAAGACAGACAAGGCATGGGACCTGGAAGCAGAAAAAGCTGATGGTTTTCTGAGAAGAAAAGAAGGAAACTTGAGTTCTGAAAGAACAGACAGACAAGAAAAAATGTACAGAGAGGGGTAAATAAAAGAGGGCCTTGGCAAGGTATAAAATCAACTCTAACTGAGGATATTGAATTGAAGGGTGGAAATGAGCCATTTGGGTTTTTACTGGATAAAACTGATAGCAAAATGCCAAAAAGTGTAGAAATCGCATTGCAACCATAGCTGTATGAAAGCAAGGTCATCTATTTTATTATTTCTGTGCTTATGAGCACTGCACACTGACTGTTACCCACAAAGCTATGTAGAGCATTTAGTTTCCCTTGACAAGTAAGAAATATTAACAGAAGGTCATGGTAAATGCTCTTGTACTAGAACCACATGCTCTGATTTTGACCCAGAAAGTTACTCTGCTTTGCTGCTGAAACCTACAACCCCTTTAAAGAAAAGCAATCACTTTACTTTAACCTCATGAAGTCTACTGTTCAAGCATTGATGTGTTCACTTAAAGTTTTCTAGACTATTACTCAACTATACTTTTGTAGACTACAGATATAAGTATAAAAATGTTATTTTAGTAGTTAAAGGGATCATATTTAAGAGGGATCATATTGACATACTTCAATAGAGAAAAGATAGTTAACAAGCAGAAATGTTTTAGGGTCAACACTCCAGGTCATTCATTCGGGAAGGTATGTACATCTACATTGCAAAAAGAGAACAGATATTTTCCACATGTTTAGTGCTTTGGGCATTAGGAATCAGAGCACCCATAGGCTGAGTTTTTATTTACTGCATGGGTCTTATAGATCTACAAAGAGTATGCACTGAGCTGAACATCTTTTTAATAATTAAAAAGAAAATTAAATGAGTCATTTGCACAATCCAGCCAATGTGCACCCAAAGAAACATGACAGAAACTAATCCAAACTCTATTCCAAGTAATGAGAA
Organism: Macrotus californicus; assembly: GCA_007922815.1. Taxonomy (NCBI): domain Eukaryota; kingdom Metazoa; phylum Chordata; class Mammalia; order Chiroptera; family Phyllostomidae; genus Macrotus; species Macrotus californicus. The sequence goes on from VMDR010026406.1 coordinate 2,951, forward strand.
TTCGTTCCTGTAAATAAGACAGTAAAGAACCACCTATGAGCTGTAGATTCTGCCTCAGTGGTCCATCTGCAGAATCTAAGAAAATGAGTCTTAATCCTCTCCTTCCTGTGCCTCCCCCCCCCGCCCCCCGCAGGCACACATGGAGCTGTCTGCCTGGCTGTCCTTTTTGCTTCTTTAAAGGGACTGCCCCACATAGAGCTTTGTACACCTCCTCTAATGCCCTCCCTTTCTCTTCCTCCTCAGTAAATCCAGGGCCCTGGAGCGTTCTCCAAAAGGGAGATTGAGAAACTCATGTGGCGCATTTTCTCCAGTGCTCTGATGCCTAGAGGCTTTTCCTTACACACAATGGCAGAGATAATAGCTAGCAGCGGGTGCCACACAGAGCCATTTGTATTCTCCTCTGAGAAGAGCTGTAGCTGCACAGGGCTTCTACCATCTCCAGGAACCAGCACCTCACAGAGCAACCAAATAGGGCTCTGCTCACTTTCACAAACCAGCGTTGCTTCATCTTGCAGCTTGTAGGACTTCAAAGTGGGGTGGCTGCCAGTTGGGCTGGAAAGTTGACCTTGCTCCTGCCGACCCGGTCCTCATAAAAACCACTTACATGGAGACTGACCTGGGCATCCTTCCCTTCTCTCTGCCCAGCCCAGGTATTTTTCTGACAGGCTTCTCCCAATGCCAATTATCAGATTAAAAGAGATTACAACTCAAGAGGGAAGGAATTATCTGGAGATCTGATGAACTGAAGGCACAATGCTAACCGACATTATGATTCAGCAGCCAAAAACCCTAAGCTGAAATGGGAAAGTAAAGCATTGAAGTTGCAAAGTACCAGCTCCTCTCAACTCTATAATATCAGAATATGCCTGAAAAACTCTATGGGTTCTATGACTGTTGTATTCTTTTTTTCTTTCCTTTCTATGTTTCTTTCAAAAAAACATTTTTCTAATTAAAAATAAATATATGTTCTCTGTAGAAAATTTGGAAAAGCATAAAACAGAGTCAGAACAAACCATATCAATATTCTTAATATTTTAACATATTTTGGACTTTTATTTCTACATACATATTTTTAATGAAATTAGCTCTTGTGACATATACAGAATGTCCCTTCCACTTAGGTCTTGAACAATTTTATATCATTAAATATTCTTCAAAACATGATCATAGGGCTATCCATTATTTCCTCATGCTGCAATTTATTTAAACTCTTCAATCCCCAATTGTTGGACAACTAGGTCGCTTCCAATGGGTGTCTCATTCTAAGAGGAACAGTGACAGATAGACAAGGGTGGTAGAGGGACTCCAAACCACAACCTACTAAGGAAAGCTAACAGACTGGGGAGGGAAGAAAAACAACTTCAGGGGCACATTAACTATGTTTTTAAATATTTGCAATTCTCTATGTGGGATGAGGCATTCAACTAATTCAGTAATTTCTCCCAAGAAAATTCCCACCAGTGGGTGACAATTGCAGGAGAAAGATTTTAGTTCAGTTCAAGGAAGAACTGTCTAATGAGGAAGGTTAATAAGTGAAAGGAATTAGCCCTCCCAGAAAGCAATGAGTTCTCCATATCTGAAAATGTCTAAGAGGAGTGTCGAAGACCAGTTGGCAGGGTTGTGGTTGAGGAGGTGACAAATGTCTACACTAATCTTAAAGAAGATGACATGTAAGAATTGAACAGAAAATGTAAGTTCTGTACATAACTGTGTTTTTATACTTTATACCCAGAGGAAGGCCCTAGTCTTTAATATGTATCAAATGCTTGGAACCTTATGAAAAATTATATCTGATTACATAGCAGATTACAAATTTTGTAATCTAATCACAGATTTTCTATATCTTTGGTATAGGTGAGAAAACTGAACATCCAAATATCTCATTCTTAATTCCTCAGCAGGGAACCTCAACCTGAACTGGTTTTTACCAGCCTCAGTGTCTCTCTCACACTGTGTAGAGTTGAAAATGACAACTTTAAATCTACTAACCAAATTTATCTTTTTTATTTCTAATTAAAAATTTTATACTATAATTAACAGAATGAGAATGACAAGTGGAGTAGATCTGCCCAGGAGAGCAATGAAATCAGTGGATGGTGATAAGCTCAAAAATTGTTTGAGCAAAGGATTAACACACAGCTTCACACCTGGTTACGTGACTTAATGGCTTGGATGTGATGAGCTAGCCTGATGTCATTCTAGTGAAATGTACTTTGAGGAGGTCTGTGTTTGTGTTCCTTCAGAAACAGACCCTGAGGCAAGAGTTTGAGGGCAAGTAGTTTATTTGGGAGATGATCCCAAGAAACAAGAATAGAGGGGGGAATGAAACTTGGAAGGGAAGGCAGCTAATAAATGGTGCCTAATCAAACAAGGGAGCAGCTGGAAGTTCATCCCACTGGGGAATCTGAGGGACAGTGTAGAATATGTGTCAGAATTATCCCACCCATGATGTGATACCCTAGGAAGCTGGAGTATTTATATAGCAACTTCTGTCAATCATTGGTTGAGGGCTCACCCTAGGGGATGTTAAAATCCCAGCACATCCTACCTTCCCACAGCTTTTGTCAAAGAGATGCAGATACAGGCAGCCAGAAGTCACCAGGAGACAGGCCAAAAGTATATGGGCTGGGTACTGGCAACATCTGCCACAAAGAGGATGACTTCAAAATTTATTGAAGGTTAAAATAAACAGAAATGAGCTATGTTGGGAAAATTTCTTCTTGCTATGGATTACTTTCAGTGAGAAGTAAAAACTCTAGAAGAGTCTCTTAAACAAAAATGACAAAAATTTTTTCATAATCAAACCAGGCAAAATGTTTCCCAAACCAGAATTATTTTCAAGCTTGTTTTTTCATACATTAATAGAGAAGAGTCGGAGTATACTGGTAGTCTAGTGTTCTTTCTATTTAAACTGAGAATTAAAATCCTTTGGAAACTGTAAACCAATATATAAATGTGAGTCATTGGTGTTAATTTAATTCAATAAATCTACATTTAATCTGTTGACAGGAGCAAAGGATAATATTAACTGCTTGAGTTATTATTTTATTGTCCAATGATTGAATTTAGTCTAAGGGATCCAGTCCCACTAGTAAATGCTCACTATCCCAAATAATTAAAATTCTCCTTATTCCCATCCCAATAGTAATACCATGAAATGAGTATTGGCCAAGACAACATTTTAGATCAAGTCAAAATCAGAGTTTCTTTACCCCATCCTCTCTGTGAAAATGGTCTGGATATACACACTAATGCAATCTAATCTCTATGTATTGGACCTGCTATATGCAAGCTTCAGAGGAAGAGAAGCCAGACACAAGTGTTCTCTAGAGAAAGAAGCCTGAGGTCAGTAAGGACACTGGTGTGGGACATGTCTCACAGATGAGGGGCCAGAAAGCAGGTTGTTCATCTCTTTCCTGTGTGGCCCCATCCAGTGATGATCATGTGCCTGTGTTCATAGCACTACTCCAAGTCCAGGGGTCCTTCAGGAATAGAGGAGGACTTCTCTAAGAACATGAGAAGTGTGACTGAGGTTGTAGCTCCTGCAGGGTGGGTGTGGGTAGAGCCAAGCACCTCCTGCTTTGCCCAAAGCCTGCTCTGCTGAAGCTACAAAGGTGAAGAAATGGCTAGTGGTTCTGTTAAATCCAAAGAGAGACTCTGCGCTGTGAGTGGCAGTTTTCTCAGAGGCAGGCCTGAGACAAGGATTGGAAGGCAAGTAGTTTATTTGAGACAAGACCCCAAGAAGCACCAGCTGGGGAGAAAGGAAGAGCAGCTGAGAAAGGGTTTGTTACAAAGCTCATTACCCCTGAGATCAAAGGAGCATATTCTCACCACAGAACTGGGGGAAGCGGTGTAGACAGAGCCACTCAGAGTTATCCATTAACTCTTGTCAATTCCTGGTTGAGGGCTGTGCCCCACGAGTGGGCAAAAGGTGGGGAGATGGGTGGCTTGACTCCCCAGCTCTTCTGGTCTGCCTACCATCCAAACAGAATAGGGTCAGCAGACAGAGAGAGTCTTCAGGTGAAGAGTTGCAGGTGCTGACAGAAGTTGGCCTGCATGCAAGGGTAAGGCTCTGACAGTGTGACAACAGTGGAAACTGAGTCAAACCTGAGTGTGATGCCTGGCTCCCTAATTCATATTTGTGCAACCTTAGGCTAACCTATTAACCCTCTCTGAACTTTAATTTCCTCATTTGTGAAAAGGGCAAAATGAATATCATCAGGTTTTGCTGTGAGGTATCATTGAGATAGCATGTGTATAGGGTCTGACAGATAACAGATGCTTAATAAACATTGACTTCCCTCTCAAAAAAGCTGAGATTACAACTGTGCACAGTGGCAGGTTGTTCTGACAAAGAAGTATGAGCATGCCTTAGCAAACCAGTGCAATTGCTCAGTGCCCTCCCCAGTAAGCTCAAAGGTCTCAAAAGAGAAGAAAAGGACACCTCATCCAAACTAAGTATGAGCTTTTGAGGCTAGGAAAGCAAAGGCCAAAAAGCAGAAGTTACCAAAATAAACCTCAAAGATTTATTTGAAAATATAAAAGGTTCGTTTTTAAACGAACAGCCAAGCAACAAGATAAATGGAGAAAGAAGTCCCACTGCCCATGGCCAGGGATGTAATGAAGAAAAGTATCCTAGACACAGTAGAATCTCACAGTAAGATGGACCACTTCTTGAACTAGGGCCTCCATATTTCAGCTTGTAAACTGTGGGTCACCCTCTGAGCAAGTCCAATATCCTGTGCTGAGAATCTGTACAGATTCACATGCTCCTCCTTGAGTTTTTCCACAAATTCTTGTGTGCAGCAAATATTGAAGATTGCATTGGCTCTAACTTCTCATCCTTCCCTAGACCTCAGCTTCTGCTATGGGGCTTTGCAGGCCTACCTCTAAAAGGGGGAAGTATATTTTCCACCCATTGATTTGGGGTTGGTCCATGTGACTTCTTTAAGGCAATAAAATTGTACAGAAGTGTCAGAGTGCCAGTTCAGAGGCCTTAAGAGGCCTTTTGTGTTCCCACATGCCCTCCTATGCCTCTACCATCTCCATTAGAAGAGCATCCCCAGGCTAGCCACTGGACCCAGGAGAAAGATGAGAGACACATGGAGCAGCTCATTTGTTTTTTTATTAGGTTCCACTCATAGTGAGATCATATGGTATTTGTCTTTTGAAAAAGAAATTAAAAGTTGGCAATTACTGTGTTATCCTACTTTTTTGTGTTTTCCCTCCACTTTCCTGTTATTATAAAGTATGCCAAATGTTCATGAAGAATAGCCTTCCTTTGCTTTTTAACCCAACTCTAAGCCAAGTCACAGATGTAGCAGAATGCAAAGTACTTAACCTATTGCCTGTTTGAGAATCCTATTTAACTCTAAAAGACACTTTATAAATATAGTCTCAGACATGGGTGCATGAACCTATGGAAAGCATGACATTTATGTTTCTTTATTGTTACAAAAGTAAAATATACACAATACACATAAACACACATCAAAGATAGATGGTGAAAGAGATTAGTTTGGTTATTATAATTACTAATTACCTTAGGTGGGATTCCCTGAAGGTATCTGAGATGAGGAAGTGATTTCATCTGGTGAGTGTTCCCAGAAGAAGGGGACAAAGAAAAGCAGGTCAGCCAAGGGTAGAGTCTAACCTCTGCCTGATCCCTCAGGAAACTCTAGAACACAAATCACATACAGAGTAGGTCTCTCCCCAAAGAAGAGAACCAGAATTTTGTAACCCTATGTCAGTCAGTCACTGACTTCCAGTAGTCCTTGAGGCATATGTAACATCCCGGGTTTGTCGAGTCCCATTTGTCCAACGACAATTACTCTGAGAAGGACACAGTGGTGACCTTTTAGCAGCCAACACTCCCAGACCTGAAGTCTGAGTGCACTGACCCAGGAAAGGGAATCCGGGCCAATGCCCACAGCATCACTACCCAGGCATTCCATCTCTGTCCCCTTGAGTGAAGACAGGCCTGTGCCTATTATTCTCCACATCCTCAGTGCTTAGCACATGACTTGCAACAAAACAGGTGGCCAATGACTATTTGTTTGCTGAATGAATGAGTCCATGCCTTAATCCTTGAAGCTGTGAATATATTAGCTTACATGGCAAAAGGGACTTTGTAGATGAACTTAAGGTTAACTTAAATGGGAGAATTCTCCAGGTCCACCAAATTGAGTGATAGGTCCTTAAAAGTGAGAAAGCAAAAGAGGTGTGATAGTGGAAGGAGAGATAAAAGAGGTTCAAAGCACAAGAAGGACTCAACTCAGCACTGAAGACAGAGGAAGGAGACACAAACCAAGGCATATGGGCAGCCCAGAAGCTGGGAGTGCCTCTTAGCTCACAGCCAACAAGGAAACGAGGATCTCAGTCATAAGGAACTGAATTCTGCCAACAACCTCAATTAACAAGGAAAAATGATTCTTCCCTGAACCTCCCAGGAGAAACACCACCCTACTAACACCTTGATTTTAGCCCTGTGATATTGGCATCTGACTTCTGCTTTCACCTTGTTTAAGTTTGTAGTAACTTCTTAGACAGCAATAGAAAACTAACACAGGCCATCTTCCTTGAAAACAGTGTTTTCCCTCTGCCTGGAGGAGAACTGCATGCACAAACCTCATGAGGGGTTAAGGTGGGGTACTGCTCCTCAGCCACTATCCCAGCTCTGCAGGCTCAGATAGTCCAGATAAACTAGATCTGAGGCCAGCAATGGCCTGGATGAGCCCAAAACTGTTCACATGGAAATCAAAGCCCTCAGGCAGCACAGTGAACAAAACTATGTGGTCTTTGAGGCAGATGCATGCAGCCAAAATCCTTCCCCTGGGACTTTTCAGTCTGTATTCAAATAGACGCAGAGCTCCCCAGTTCTCCTTCTCGTGCTTTCTCAAAGCTGAAACCACATAAACTTTAGGTTGAAGTGAAAGTAATGTAGTGTTTAAATATCCTTTGTCCGCCTCAAAATAAACACAGTTGAAACAAACAGGAAAACAGAAAGGTGGACTTTGTAACACTTCAAGGGATTTAAGAGGTGTTTGGGTCCAATCCCTCACATTACACAGGAGGAAACTGAGGCCCAGCTGGAATGTGAAATGCCAGAGGTCACACAGCAGGTGAGAGCAGAGCCAGTGCTGGAATTCGTGTTTCAAATATCCCCAGTCCTGATGTGTGGCTGCACCACTCACCACACAGTGTCAGTCCTTAGCACAGCAAGGAAGCACACATCCAGATGTTTCCAAGTGCTCAGACTAAACCTGGCCCTGGCAGAGAACCACCTGGGTCCTTCTATGGAGCTTCAAGCCTCTTGTCCCCTCTCAGTGCAACACTCTCCCTACCAGGTCCTCCCAAACCACCTCTGCTGCCTACAATTCTGCCACCAAAGAGAGCCCTCTGGAGCAGGTTATGTCTGTTCTGAGTCCTCTGTACCATTTTTTTGTGTGCCCCATCCTAGCTTTGGTCCATTTTTTGCGTCCACTGCCAACACCTGCTGCTCCTTTTGAAGGATTTCCCAAGGGCTACTGGAACTGGCTTTGCTCCACACACAGAGATCTGATATGTCTGGAATTTCCAACCTCCCCTTGGCACCCATAGATCTGTGACTGCCTGTGGGAGCATGGAAACCTTGTCTCACTCCAGGTGGAAAAATGCTGAGTTGTAACTAACCTTCCAGGGCCCCCTGCAGGATGTGCCCAAAAATCACATCTTGGTTTGGCTTTCTCCCCATTCAATCCTGCCTTCCTCACTCCCTGGAAGCACATCTTCAATAAGTCACTTGCCCATAGTCTTCATCTCAGTCTGCTCTAGGAATCCCCCTTACGTTTGATTAATCTGGTGTTTCAGGCAAAGCAGAATTTTTCATCCTGTATGGCCAACGCAGAGAGAATCTCTGAATCCTATAGAAATAGGATTTGCTTCTCAACCATGGTAACCCTGCTGGCTCCCAACCTACAGGAAATTATTTTCCTCAAAAGACAGAACCCTATACTAGCCAAGAGTAAGAGCCCTTAATTGCTAACCTACAATTAAAACCTGAAGCCAAGTGCTTGGCTCTGAGCAATGTTCCTCACCATGATGTGAGTTTTGTACTTTGATGGTGAATTTTGTACTTTGAATGTCGCACACATACAATGAGTGCTCTGCTAGGCGGAAGAATAAGATGCATTACAATGTGTGGGAGATGTTTTCATTAAGCTATGGAAATAGGAGGCTTATGTTTTATAGCTCAAACATTGCCAATTTTTTTTAAATAAGAGGTTTGGTGTAAGCTATTCTGGGAGCACTAGTTCAAGGATTCCCCTTGAGTCACTGTGAGCAAAAATGTGTTTTCTGATTTTCATGGTCTTCAGTTTTCCCACCTGCAAAACAGGAATGATCATCTTCCCTGCTTCAGAATCAAAGGGGCATGATAATTGCCTCTATAACTGACATGAACAATGGGTCTTTGATGATCTATCAAAAAACATAAATTGACCTCCCCAAATGCTAAAGGCATTGAGGCCCTCCTGGTACTGATTCTGGACCACCCTCCCTTCTCTTCTCCACTATACCCCACAGATATACACACAGATGTCTGCTCTTAAACTTGCAGAGAATGTTCTAGAAGATTCAGTGCAAAGGAGCCAGTCCCTCTGCGGGTGCAGTATAGTAACCAGACATGTACTGAGTTATTTAATACAGTCAGTACCTTGTTGGGAATTTTATGAGGAATCTTACAAACAAAGAATGTACGCTCTGTGAATAAAGCCAGAGTCAAGGTTCAAAAACATTCCAGCAAAAAAACTCTCTAGAGATTGCAATTATCGTATTATACATGACAGTTTGGTTTGGAAGTTTTCATTTCTGCTTGTTTTGTCTTAGCTCACAAATCCATTGACCCTCCAATGGAGAGTTGACTGTTGGTCAACAGAGTATAAGATCCATCTTTTCTCTACCACATCTCCCGCCTCTTCTCTCTGCCTTGTTTCTGATATTTTAGCCCCTACTGTTTGGTACATTTTGCCTCCTTGGCTTCTTCTGAACCACAGCAGTCTTAGTACCCAGAAATTGTTGAGCATGTGCTATGCACCCAGCCTCATGTTTTATATGCATTATTGCATTTAAATTGGATGTAACCAATGAAGTAGGTACTTTGTCATCCACCTCTCCTAAACAAGAAACTGAAGATCAGAGAGGTTAGTGATCTGCCCTAGCTCATACAGTCAGGTGAGGAGTGAAATGTGAAGTTAACCATCTATCACTTTGACTTCATTCAATTTAGTCCCACTCCAGGCTCCCACAGCTCAGCAAAATGACATTGTCATGGATGCAATGACTAATGTCCCAAACATGAGCATCATCCTTGACTCCTCTGCCTTCCTCTCTCCCCTCAGCCACCAGATGTTAGACCAGTCCACTCTGCAACGCATCTGTTTCTCTCCAACTCTAACGCTGGCCTCCTGGGACCCACAAAAGCCTCAACCTCCTGCTTCCATTCTTACCCTTTCAAGTGCCCTCTCCCCACAATAATGAGAGACGTCATGAGAGAGAAAAGAAAGTACCAGAAGCCACATCACTCTTCTAGTAAAACCCATCTGGTGGCTCCCCCTGCACTTGGAATCACACACTTTCTCCTGCATTGTAGAGCTTCATGTGCCCTGGTTCCAGGCACCTATTCGGCCTATCTCCTGCTCACTCACTATATGTCAGACTCTACAACTCCAGGATTGTACCTAAGTCAAGACTTAGAAGCCTCATACACTGGCTCTTCCCACAGTTGAACCCATCTAAGTTTAGGTTTTTAGTTCCCTTCCTAGCTCTTAAAATAGTCTATAATAATGTTTTAGGTTCTTGTTTTGTGTGCCCTCCCATTGGAATATCAGCTGCAGATGCATGGGGATCTCATCTGTTTTGTTTGCCCTCTTCATGCTCAGCACAGAACATGGGCTGGAACAGAATAAATGACCTACCAGCACCTGTTGGATGAATGACTGGCTGATGAAGGGATGCTTTGCTTTTCTCCTTTTCTTTATCGTTCACCCCTTGTTTCTTCTAGCCTGGCTTTCTACAAAAAAAAAAAAAAAACGAAAAAAGAGGAAGAAGAAAAAACCTCTCTCTGGCTTTGCTATGCTCCTCTTTCCATTCTCATAGTAAAAATTATTTATTTATATTTAGCAAACACAGCATTTCTCTATGAAAGAAAAGCTTCTGTTCAGTGCCCTCAGGAAGATAGTCTACATCGGAAATGAACACTTCTTAGTACTTCCTGTGTTTTGGAGAGAACTGGTATCCTTTTTCACAGCCACAAATTGAAGCACAAAAGACCCATCCATCCAGGTTGACTCAGGTCCCACAAGGGAGCAGCAGGAACTAGAGAAAGAATAGGAATGGTTGTCCTGATGCTTTCAACTCATTCATTTGTGCTATATGCAATTAACAATAGCCTTTTGATTCTCAAAGCATGCATTTTCCTTTTTCTTTTTTTATATATATTTTTTATTATGCTATTACAGTTGTCTCATTTTTTCTCCTTTATTGCCCTCCGCCCTTTACCCCCACTCCAACCAGCATTCCCCCACCTTAGTTCATGTCCATGGGTTATACATATAAGTTCCTTAGCTTCTCCATTTCCCATGCTATTCTTAACCTCCCCTGTCTATTTTGTACCTACCAACTATGCTTTTCATTCCCTGTACCAGTTCCCCCCAACCACCACCCACCCACTCCTCACTGATAACCCTCCCTGTGATCTCCATTTCTGTGATTCTGTTCCTGTTCTAGCTGTTTGCATTGTTTGTTTTTGTTTTTGTTTTAGGTTCAGTTGTTAATAACTGTGAGTTTGTTGTCATTTTACTGTTCCTATTTTTGATCTTCTTTTTCTTAGATAAGTCCCTTTAACATTTCATATAATGAAGGTGTGGTGATAATGAACTCCTTTAATTCTACCTTATCTGGGAAGCACTTTATCTGTCCTTCCATTCTAAATGATAGCTTTGCTGGATAGAGTAATTTTGGATGTAGGTCCTTGCCTTTCATAACTTGAAATACTTCTTTCTAGCCCCTTCTTGCCTGTAAGGTCTCTCTTGAGAAATCAGCTGACAGTCTTATGGG
>VMDR010026407.1:0-14035 GCA_007922815.1 Macrotus californicus
AAAAAAGCCACACAAATACAGATTTTGAAAAATTGGTCATTTAAGAGAGAAGCTTTCAAGAAAGTGAGACTGTGTATGTTATGTTGGGTGTGAATTATATGCAAGAGTGTGAGTTGTTTCTTTGTGATAGGAGCGTTCTGACTTTCAAATTATTGTTGAAACAAAAGGGAGACCGCACAGTTTATAGGTCGGTAATAGACCCTGTGTCATCTGTGCAATATCCTTTCAAATGCTCTAACTTCGATAGGGGTAGTGGCTGCACAAGTCTGTGAAGATACTAAAGCCCACTGAATTGCATCCTTTAAAGGGGTGAATTTTATGTGTATTATATCTCAATAAAACTGCTAAACAAACAAGCAAGCAAAACAGACTTTTAACAGAATGCACAACATTTTAGTTGAATAATGTGGTACCTTCAAGCTAAGGTGTTATATGGAGTGAACTTTTTGAGTTCTCATATAAATCTTCAGGTTTGCAGGACACCATAATTATCACTCTGATATCCAAGTGATTCATATAGAATCTTTATTGGGCCCTGGCTTATTCCTTCTCTTTAGATTCCTTCTTGCTTATTTCCTACCTGGAATCAGACTGACAACAGCCCCGTCAATATCTTGGGAGGAAATCTCACCTGAGCAGGTTGACCTCATTCCAAGGGCTGAGCTCATGACCCAGGTCTGACTTAGAGCCACAAAGATTGGTCAAGAAGGGACACGTGATCCCATCAGGGGAGTGAGTCGGCCCTGTGACTGGCGGGAACTCCAGGGAAAGAGATGCTGTCCTCCTGTTGGGACGGTGAAACTGATCGCCTGTGAACTTGGTAGCGATTCCTCCTAACAACTGGAGAAAATGTGCTGAGGCTGGCAAGGATGGCTTGAGGTGAGGGGTACATGACAGGAATGGAGGATCTTGTGTCTCTTATACAAGAGAGGATTTTATCCTTGAAGAAGCAACCCCCAAATCTCTGCTATTTCTGCTAAACAGATTTTGGGGGCTAGCAGATTTTTCCTCGTGCTTACTTCCCAATTTAGGATCTCTGTACTTACTATAACCTCTGTCTGAATGTGCTGCTTCACGTCATTCAAGTCTCTGCTTGAACTTCACCTCCTTGGAGAGATCTGCTATAATCACCCTAGTTCAAGAAGAATCTTCTCTTCCCTTCTCCCTCTATTTCTGTCACCGGCTTTAATTTCAGTAAGCCCTGGTTCCTATCTACATGGCAGTAGGTACGGTGTCTTGTTCATTGTGGATTTCTTGTCTAAACAAGCATGGGCTGGAGAAAGTACTCAAATATTTGTACAGTGAATAAAGAAGGAAATGAATAAATCATCAAGTATTGACTCCTTCAAGCCTTCAAACAGCCACACACGCCCCATTCTTCCCACCCTTCCTTCGGCCATTATAAAAAAGGTCTAATGCAAAGGTAAACCCCTGTACTTTCTAAAATAATTTCACTTTTGGCTATGCATGCGTGTATGAGGGCAGGGATGGGGAGGGGACATGGCAAAAGGCCAGGAATACTCAAAATTTTTGTGGTGGTTTCCAAACTGAAACTTGTGTGTTGATGGAAATGACCTATTGAATCATGAAACTTGACCTTGTAACAGAGAGGGGAGACAACCGATGGAATAAATCTCCCCAAAAGGCGGACGCAGAGGTGTGGCTAGCTTATGTGCAAACTAGAAAGTGACTTTCTCCTGCACGGGGTGGATGGACTGGGGAGTAAGGTCTTAGCCAGATCTCAGCCCTGACTTTCTTTGCCTGGGCGCCCTTGTGCGGAAAACACCCGGACACCTACAACGATCCTGGGTGGAACAGAAAGCAGGGGTGGCGTGGCCTCCGAAACAAGGTGGGGCGCTGTGTCCTATTGCTTGATAGGTGGTAGAAATACAATTTTTTAGCTTAAATGCTAAATAACAGTACAGTAACTGGAATAATCTATTTCGCGAATTCTCGTCTTGCACCTCATTTCTTAAGGCACCAAGGAAACATATCTTTTAACCAACCCTTGAACATTTAAAGCATCTTACCCTTTCGAAACCACAAAAGTCTGCCCTTGAAAACTAGAAGGGAAAAAAAAAAGGAACTTTAATTTTTGCTCTCCTCTGAGAAGGCTTAACAAAATGTAGCATTTAAACTACACTGAAGGCAATGTCTCCCTTTAGCCTGGCAGTTAGGAGTGCCACACTGAAACCAGCCCCTTTAGTCATTCACACAACGTCCTGGAGATCTCCCCGTCAGCTTTCACCTTGTTCACCATCGGGTCAATGTCAATCTGCTCGTGCCTTCACTTAATGCCAGCCAGGATTTGGGATCAACATCCCATCTGTTAACGACTGCCCTGGAAGAGTGAGGGACTGTGCACTAAATCTGCCACCCCCTTGGGACTGGGAAGGCACACCCTTAACCTACCATTTCCCCAGGGCCTCCTACTGCTCAGCCCAGTGCAGGCCCTAGACCGGGCCCTCTGGACTTTGAACTTGAGTCACTGTTCCTGGCATTTACAACTCGACTTCAGCAATTATATGATAAGCACAGAGAAGGCCAGATTGATCAGTTATCTGAGCAACAAATGGTACTTTCTCAGAGACAGTGAGGAAGGAGGGGAGCCTGTGAATATTTGTAAACCCCAAGAAAGGTCATAATTACTGTGCATAAGACATACCTGCTTCTCCACCAGGACAACTGCCCCTTCCATACCCACCCTCATCTTTTCTTCCACTGACCTAAGTCTTTACAACTACCCTGATTTCTGTTGCAGTTTTTAAGAGGTGTTTATTAACATGCTTAAGAATTTCATTCTATGCATGTTGCGTATCTTCACCAAAATGTACTGTATTTTGTCAGGTATAATGCAGTTTTTTTGGCCAAACTTTTCAGGGAAAAGTAAGGATGAGCATTATACATGGGTAGTACTAATTCTGTATCTATATAAATATCTTGAATCTTAAGCATAACTCTAGAAAGCAATAACAATGCCCGTATGTTCAAAAGTAAATGCTAAAATTCCTTTATAGTACAAAAAAAACAAGTATCTAACTATAAATCATTGAATGAATTAAAAAATTAAAATGAAAGATTTTTTTTTCCTGAAAGTTTGGGCTAAAAACATGGGTGCGCATTGTACACAGCAAAGTACAGGATATTCCCCTTCTCTCAATACCAAAAGTCACCTTAGTTTAGGTTACGTTGCAATACCATATTTAGCTTTATCAATTACCCTGAAGTATTTTGGGAACATATATAACTATAGATATACGGACAGAGAGATAGTGTTTTCTCCTTGTATGTGGGTAAAACTCACTATAAATCTGCATAGCAGTAAAACTAGCACCATTTCCAAATGGTATTTTCAACCCTGTAAGGCAAAGGAGGAAGTCACTCTATTACCCTTTTATATTTTTTAAAAGGAAGAAGCATCTCAATTCTAAGGGAGACCACACATAACTCAAGTATTCAGTGTTTCTACTTTATGTCATGAAAGATATTTCAGGTTAACTAATCATTACAAAGCAGTTCACATACCATTAGCCCAGGGTTTGATGGGTAACGAAGATCTTTACTTATGAAAAGTCCCAAAGACGTGAGGATAACTAAGAAATGGTTTGTTAAAACCATATCCACCACGGAGAGCTCCATGTGCCCTAAAGGAAGAGATCATACCATGGACCATAACGTGAGGAAACGGTGAAACACCGATCAAGTGTGGGTATAAACGAAATGCTGAAGATGAAGGCACTCTTAAAGGAAACTCTTACCTTCTCCAACTTGGGAATAGATCATATCAGTCAGGTTGTACCACGTGGTATTATCATACTTCCAAAATCCGGAAAAGCTGAGGCCTATGTAAACACCTGCCATGAGAGGAAAGGGCAGTAAGGCTAGACATTCTACAAAGTGAGTAACTCCCTTCTGTGGGGCTAGGTCCCCAGGGGCCAGAGCCCGCATCTGCTCCGCCTTCCACCCCACTCTCCGCCTGCGCCTTGACAGGCTCCCTCAGCTCGAATCTCACGTCCCCAGGCACTGGAAAGGTGAGGTAACTTCAGGTCACACCACAGGATTTTAGCCAGCCATCCGATTTAATTACTAAGTGTTTTGCTTTGTATTGAAGGGGGTCAGAATATGTCACCGCCAAATATGCCACGTTGCCAGAAGGATTATTGTGAGCTGAAGGCAACTGAGAATCAACAGATGCAAGGCGAGTTCTCTGTCTTCCCCTCATTTGCCAAAAAGCAGGGCACACATCTTCCCTTGACAAAGGTGCCCCATTGTGCCAGAAAGAGGAGGACACTCTTATCACCAGAGACGGGAGTCGACACTGAGACAAGCACACTTACACAGACCTTAGTCTCCCCACTTGTTTCCTCGTCACTTCCCACAATGTGTCACCCTCTGAAGCCCAGGTCCCTTCCCGTTGTTAAAATAGTATGTAAACTCCTGAGTGTAACTACTTTGAACTCCCATGAACATAGTAGTAGTAAAAACTGCATGCCTTTTCTCCTGGTAATCTTTGACAGTTTAATTCACAGACCCCTGGCGCTGAACTTAAGAGGGTAGGTGAAGAGTTTTTCCTCCCTAATATCCTCCTGAGCACAAATATGGTCCTATATCATTAGTACAATTTTAGTAAACAATGAAAAACCTCCAAAGAAAACATTAAAATGTAAACTCCAAGAGAGAAGAAACTTTAATATTTGTGATTTTAAAAATAGAAAAAAATATTTGCTAATACCTCATGAGAACCTGTTGAAAAAAATGACCACGCATATTGCAAATACCGAAGGTACTTTGCTCCCTGAGCCCACCTTTCCTTGGCCACAGCTAGGAATGTTGGGAGTCTTGGGTTTTAAATGTGGAAGGTCAATCTGAAGGCTAGTCATGATGCCTGGGGTTCAGGGATGTGGAGTGTGGGGGCCCAAAGACAGTTGATAATCTAATATATACACTTTGTTTCCAAAGGATGGATGTAGGGTCAGTCCTATTGTAAAGAATGTATTTTAACTCCTGGCTCTTTTCTGTGCAGGGAAAAAAGGTAGAAGGAAGCGTTATTATCATCTGCTTTTTCCAGGCAGAGGAAAAGCTAAAGCTAAGCTTTGCCTTTCCAAGCACTAAGTCTAGTTCTAGATAACAGCATACTATGTTCTCAGTGGGGGTGATGGTGAGTGTCTAGCATGATATCATGTGAGCAGACTCCAGCAAAGCTCAGAAATACTTAATGCTTCGTTCTGGCTAATATTTTAGACCAAAATTCAGGCCATTCTCTACAGCACACCGGCCACCAATGGATCCCAGGGTTACAGAAGCGGAGGCAGGCCACAGTGAAGAGTTTGGATCTTACTGTAACAGGCAAAGGGAAGCCCCGGAGTACTTGAAGTTTGTAAGTGATGTGATTTGATTTACACTTGAGAAGATCACTCTGGTAGCTGGACGGGGGGTGAGTTATACTGGGAAAAGACTAGACCCAGGGAGACCACTGAAGAGGCTGTCCATTGGTCTGGGGAGAAACAGTGTCGACTTCAGATCTGAGCAGTGCTGAGAGGGGTCGCCATGGGGACAGACACGGGGTGCAGCACTAGCCTGGAGTGTCACAAAAATAAGAGCCGTCGAGACTGTGTCCTGGAATGGAGTCTCCAGTAACTGGATGTTAATTAGGTGAGGCACAGGTTTCAGAGGGGGAGGAATCAAGAGTTCTGGCTTACACTTGTGATACTTGACATGCTCATTGGACATCAAGAGGAAATGTCAAATCTGGCGTGAGGCTGGAGGCACAGACAAGGGCCTCACATGGGAACTGCTGGTTCAGGCGGTGGCCGCATGACGCTGTGGGAACCTCGGGTCTGCTTGAGTACAGGGGTGGCCAGCTGGGGAAGGGTGGCTGAAGTAATTTCTTCTCGAGAGATGTTGAAGTGGTCTGGTGAGTGAGACCCCAACAGGCAGAGACTGTCCCTTCTCCCGGTGCCTCTCGTTTACGTGGCAGGACTGAACACAAGGGATAAAGAAATGGCTGTTCCCTCGTGGCTCACAGAAGTAAGGCCTGTTCGCATCAGTGTTTGGATGAAGAGAAGGCGGAGGGGCCCTATCGAGCCTGGCATCCGTGGGACAAACCAGCTCCTGGGAGTTGATGTAGAGAGGAAAGAGGCACATTTCTAGCTAAACTAATTCGGCACAAGCGGGCACTCAGGGCTAGGGGTAACTAAAAGATCGGAAGCCGTTAGGAATGCAAAGAAATTGGGGTCAAGTCTGTCTGTCTTTCCTTACACCAATGCATAGTCTGACGCCATTGCTTTATAATAAGTCATCATAGGGCAAATGTTTGTTCTTCCTTTTATTCTTTTTTAAAATTATGTTTGCTATTTATTATTCATGTTGCTTCCCTCTCTCATTTGAATTCGGGGATTGGCTTGCCATTTGCTGCACACACACAAATACTGCTGTAACTTTTCTCGGAATTGTATTGCATTGACACACAGATTTAGAGAGAATTAACATCTTTACAATATTAGAAGTTCCTGTTCACGAACATACATATTTTATTTATCTTAGTCTTTGTTATAATTTTTGTACAACCGGCCTTGCAGCTCTTTCATTTGTTTTGTTTCTTTCTGGGTGCTATTCAAGGTTTGTTACTTTCTGAATAAAAGTTTTAAAATTAGAGTCTTTTGTGGCCTCTGGTGGGGTGGTTTTCCTAAATTGTTATTACATCCCTTAACTCTGTAGCACTCTTGCATTTGCTCTGATAGTTTTTCTGTTGGTTCTTTTGGATTTTTATGTGGATACACATATTGTCTACGAGGAATAAAATTTTATTTCTTGTTTTCTAAGTTCTTTTATCTATGTATCTATTCCTCTATGGTCACTGGTTTTGAGGGACCGGCAGTCATCAACGACCTAGGAAAAACAACTAGAATAATGCAGTTGGTAGATGAACTGTGGAAGGACCCTATGAAGTATTATAGTAGTAACATAAAGACCTCCATAATAAATTACAAAATACGATACCTTGGAACTGCAGTACCTGGTTACATGTGGCAAGGATAGCCACGCACAAATAGATGGGTTAGAATCGCAGTGAATGGTCTCTGGGAGGAAATAACGTGTTAGTGGAGGGCAGAGGATAATGGAAATGAGGAAAGACACTGAGGTCACTGTTAACATGGCAAAAAGCCAAAGGAAAACACAGTAAATCACACTCTCAAATAGACAAGGTACAGTGACGAAAGTAAATTCTTGGGTATTTTTGAGAGATGTTTTTACTCCATTATGTCTGTGCATTTGGCATGCACTGCCAGCTAAACATCGCGGGCACAAAATACAAAATACCATTTCCAACACTCAGCGAAGCCGTTCACTTACCATTACCTGCCGAACTCAAAAGGAAGCCGAGCAGTGCTACGTCGTTGGCACAAGGGCATTTTGTTGTTTTCAGGTCCACCACATGTGGGTACAATTTAGTGATGTTATGTTTGGTTAGCCTAGTCCCAAGTTTCCACTGAAGAATAGGTTCTGTGAAAGTCAAGTTTAGGTGTTTAAATTGAGGCAGAACTCTTGGAAATGGAACATTCTCGCCTTCCTTTAAGGGTTTTAGAGGAACTGTGTAAAGGAATGGTTCCATTGGTCCCAAAATGGGGGTTTTGCCTTGTTCTCCTTACTCACTGAAAATAGGTCAATTCTTATTTTCCAGAGTGGGAAGAATGAGGTCTCATTGCCCTTGCGCTTACATTGCAGAAGAGCACATGGGATGGACTATATCTGCTTTGGCCATCTTTGGAAAATATAATTGGCCGCAGATCTACACCTAGAGACTAAATTTCTGGATCACCTGATATGCACATTTACAACTTAGAGCGCAGCTTCTGCTTCCAGAGCCGTACGTTTACTTTTTGTCCTCTCCCCACCGCCCCATTTAAACAGCAGTGGAGATATAAAAAAAACGAGAATCAATCTGAATAGCAGTGGCAAACAGGGAAAATTATCATTAGTGGCCAAGACACTTAGAGGGATTTCTGGAAGATGGAAAGAAGCTGGGGTAGAACCAACAGGAGAAAAAAACAAACAATCAGAGGTGGGACACGTTCAACTCAGCAGTCCATTCCTAGATGGGCCGATGGTGGGAGCTGGACAGAGTCAAATGTCAACGCGAAAGAAAATGGGAGGATTTCCTCTCTTCTGAAAAAAATGAGGAAAGTGCCTACGAAAAGTAAGCCAGGGGAACGTGACGGAACACTGCTGTCACCGGGTAAGTCTCCTGCAGCTTCCCAAATTTTAGTAAAATCTGCTACAAAACCGAAGACTGTAGGTGACATATTTTTCACGTACAGTCTTTTCTTCACTGTGCAAAGCCAGGGAAGGAGCTAGATTTCCAATTGGGTTGACATAGGGTAGGGACGGCCAAGAAGGGAAAGACACATGATGTATAACCAACCTAACTCACTCCAAAAGTCAAAGAAATCTGGGGCAGGCAGCTGACTTTCCAGGGCGTTGCATGAATATGCAGGCAATTAACAATCAGATCTTGGAGGACAGGAAGTGTGGGCTTGCAGCTGGACACGGCTGCATTGACTTCAAAACGTCCCTTAGGTACAACCTCCTCAAAGTCAGCTACTGTATTTTAAGCATTTTAGGAATGAGGGAGTGATTAAAAGTCTTGCCTGCTACTGAGAAGCTAAATGGAGACAGAAAGGTGACCACTATGAAGGTGACTAATGGTTGTGATTAAGAACTATTTTAGTGGGTTGGTCTGGGGTGTGGAAAGGAGGGTAGGAAGTGACAACCTTTTCAAACATCTCTTTGAGTTAGTAGTGAATAAGTATTTCCAACTGTTAACCTGACCTTAACCTTGATTGCCATTTTCCAGTGTTCTCTCCCCATGTCCTCAGCATTTCAGTGAGCGAGATCATCACGCACTTGATTGCTCTGAAGAAATCTAGCATCTGTCCTCCGCATCTGTTTCCCTCGCCCCCAGCTCACCAGAAAGTCTTATCAGCTCTACTTCCAAAATGTACTCTGAAGGCTCCTCCTTCTCACCATCTCCACTGCCCATCCCACAGCCCGAGGACTCCCAGACCATCTCTTGAGTGGACCACGGCCACAGCCGCCAACCAATTTCCTGTCTTCTATTCTTGCCATCCTTCCCCCAAGAGTCAGGTCTCCATACAGCGCCAAAGTGATCTTTTTGTAAGGCATAAATCAGAATTTACCACTCTCCTGCTTAAAACACTCCAGCAGCTTTTCACTGTGACTAGAATAAAATGCACATTTTTTACCATGATTGCTGCAGCCTCTCCAAATTCACTCTACTCTACTCTGTCATCTACTGTGCTTCCACGACCCTGGGTACCTTTCAGTCCCTCTAACAGGGGACTCTCATTTATGCATCTGGAACCTTTAAGAACTACTAATTTGTGGTCCTCGGTAAATTCTAAATAAGTCACATTAGAATCATAATGCAGTAGGAATGCTCTTGGTACATTTCAATATGTAAGTGATTCAGATTACAGATTATTTTTAAAATTCAACTAATTTTATATTGTTATTTTAGTATTTACAAGTATTCAATTTCAGTTTACTTTGTTCAGTAGATTCCACACGTGAGTGAGATCATCAAAACAGAGATAGACTCATAGATAAGAGAGCAGGCTGATGGCTCTGGGTGGGGGTTTGGGGGTGAGCGGATGGAGCAAGAAAGACAAAGAACTCACGGACACAGACAGCAGTGTGGTGATTGCGGGGTGGCGGATGGGGTGGGTGGAGGCGGAAGAGGGTGTAAGGGGGACAAATGGTCATGGAAATAAAGTACAACAAAAAGAAACTATTTGTAAAAAACATGGACTAAACTAAAAACATTTTCAAAATCTCAGAGCCTCAAAAACTGCAACGATTGAATAACTGACTGTTTTTTAAAATGCTGGACACTGTGAAAATAGGAGAGCACAACGTTTGGTCACTTTTTTTTCAGATACGTGACTTCTGGTTGAAGAAATAAAACAATACAGAATCGACTGAAGTCCCATTCCCAAGCGCCACCACTGTCATAAAATTGCCGTGTCTATTTCTCTCTCATGCTCTTTCATTTTTACTACAATGTAGATATAAACCCATGAACAACATACAGCGTTAATTTGTGTTTTCTGAATTTTATTTTATTTATTTTGTAAAAAGATTTTACTTATTTATTTTTAGAGAGGGCAAGAAAGGGAGAAAGGGAGGAAGAGAAACATCACTGTGTGGCTGCCTCTCGCATGCCCCCTACTGGGAACCTGGCCTGCAACCCAGGCATGTGCCCTGACTGGGAATCGAACCAGAGACTCTTTGGTTCACAGGCTGGCACTCAATCCACTGAGCCACACCAGCCAGGGCCATTTTCTGAATTTTAGATAAATGCTTTCCTACTCTATTCCGAAACTTGATTTTTTATTCAATGTTTTGGAGTTCTATTCTTGATATATGGATCTATTTACTCCATTTTAACAAAATACACCACATGTATTTATTTGTCTTTCCCCCTATTGCTATACATTTATGTTATTTTCCATTTTTCTTATTACAAATAACGCTGCATTACATAGATTTGTACATGTCTCTTGGTACATACTTTCTCTAGAGCAGTTCTACGTATCAGAACCGCCTGGGAAATTTGTTTTTGACTATAGGTGTCTGGCCTCACTTAAAGAGATCAGCTTTTGATTGGTGTATGGGGTGTCCTGACCTCATTGCTTTTCTTAAAGCTACCCCGGTGACCCTTTTCACAAAAAGTAGTATTTATTTTTACTCTGTAACTCTGCATAATGGTACCATGTTAAAGTGGGAGTAAAAGAATAAAGGAAAGCCCTGGCTGGGAGGCTCAGCTGGTTGGAGCATCGTTTCATATCCCAAAGGGTTGCGGGTTTGATCCCCAATCAGGGCATGTGCTTAGGTTGCAGGTTTGATCACCCGTTGGGGTGTGTATGGGAGGCAACCGATGAATGTTTCTCTCTTACACTGAAGTTTCTCTCTCTCCCCCTAGCCCTCCTCTCTCTCTAAAATCCATAAATACATATCCTCAGGTGAGGAATTAAAAAAAAGAATAAGAGTCAAAAGGAAGGTGAAGAAAGTGAGGATAAATACAAGATATAGGACTGAGTATTTTTTAAAAATGCCGTATAGTGCGACAGGTGATCCAGAAACTGGGCTATAAATCAGCGGGGGAAAAAGAAACCTAGTCAGTCATATCACTCAATATTTATAACCTTAAAGTAAAACAACCATTTTTTCATGAAAAAATAGAAATGTTCCTACTAAGACTGGACGAGAAATTTTGCTGATGGTCCTCATACAGAAGACTGTTATGCAATGAACATTATCTTCTGTAACATCTTTATAAAATATGCAAAAACTACTTGAGAAAGCCATCGTTTATTACGACCTGCAATGTGGCTACAGAGAAGACATATCTGCACATTTCTACAGTGCGCGCTGCAGACCTCTCTGAACAATCACCCATGTGGATTCAATTCTTTGTCTGCCTTCACTAGGACTGTGAGTCCCTCAAGGGTCATGATCACCTCTTGTTTCTTTATCTCTAGTACTTGGCATAGAGTTGGGCATATAGCAGGTTACAAGATTTGTTGAAAGAATATCACAAACTCCATTTTACTTTTATCTGCTGGCATTTACCTCGCAGAATATCCAATAGTGTTCCTTCAGTGGTATAAGTATTTAATCCATGTTGTAAATTAATTCTTACTAACCATTCTTCTATAGCTGCAATTTCTGTTTGAAAACAAAAGGCAAATAATTAACTACTCTTTACTATGTCATGTTGGTAAAATTTAAGACTATATGAACATCAGTAACAATGATTACTTTTAATTGCCCAATCATTTTGATTACATTTACATATATTTTCCTATGTTCTTCCTACAAACTTTCTGATGATACAATAAGGAAAAAGAATTATGAATTGATCTACCACCACAGCAATGAATCCAGGTAATATTTTAGATCATAATTTTTCTCTCAGGGCTGTTATGGATTGGTAAAAAAGCAAATTATGCACTTCAGGTGAAATGGTGTAGTATTTTTTGAAAGTGGACTGTGATTAATTAAAATATATAGTGTAAACCCTAGGGGTGACAATAAGAACATTTATAAGCATAAATAATATGCCTGTAGTGGAGATAAAAAATGGAATCACAAAAAGTAAGTAATGTGCATGAAGACAGAAGAGAAAGACAAGAGTGAAACAGCAGAGCTGGAACAAATAGAGAACACCTGATGGCATCACAACCATACCAACGATTACATTACATGTAAATAGTCTAAAAATACCAACCAAGAGTCGGATTTCCAGATTAGATGTAAAAATCAAGGCTGAACGACATGCTAACTCTAAGAAACCCACTTCAAAGAAAAAATATTGATGAGCTAAAAGTGTGAGTGGAATCTGGGGGAGCCACGGATGGTGAGCGCAGCCTGAGAGTTGCTGCGGTGGTTGTGCCCACGGGCCAGGACTGGGGCCGAAGTCGAAAGCAGGGTGCACCATGAAGAAGATGCCTGACCCAAACAGCCTGACTGCACAAGCTCTTGTGTCTGCCCAGAACTCTAGGTGGATCTACACCCTGCCCAAGCTAGAATATGGCGCTTCCGGTGAGTGCTGGAGCACCAGGTACCCAAGCAGATTGACTGCTCTTGGTGCTCTTGCTGTCACCGCTCTCTATCAAGCAGTTCCTGGACTTTGTGGAAGACAATGGTGTGAGAACTCTCATCTATACTTCTGCAAAAGGAACTTCCTGCACAACTGGCTAACACAAACTGGGAGAAGTTGATCCTCTGATGGAGAACCTAACTGGCCCGCCCTGGGACTGGATCAAAGTTGGCATACGCATAGTTTCCGTGAACTTTTAAAAACAGAAAAATATGTGCCCTGAAGATCCACAGGTCTTGGATAACTTTTACAAGTCTTCATTAAAAGTAGAAACAGAAATAACGATGTGGTTCTTATAATGGTACATGAAATGATCGAACGTAAGGAAAGGATGGGTTTGATATTTTCTGTGGGAGTAACATTCAATACTTTCTGGATTGGTTTTATACCAACAACATCTCTTTCTACATGCTTGTTAACCAGCCCACATTTCTGTTTGGTGGTGATACTAAGCCTGCTCATCCGAAATACAAAGCAAGGATTAATCTCACTTGTAATATGGCTAAGGTAGTGAAAGATGCCCATGAAACAGCCAGGAGGCTGTGTGAACAGTGTTAGCTGGTAGATCCAGGGCTGGAAGTTGAGGAGTTCAATGCCAAACTGCAGACAAACATATTCAGGTAGTTGATGAGCCTTCCTCACATGTTATTCAAGAACTCAGAACAACAGTAGCACTACACGAGGAGTTACAGAAAAGAGGGCTCTCTGGCTGTTAACACCCATGTTACTTTGGGTAAAGAAGACTTACCCCTTAGAGAAGTGGCCAAGGTGATGGTGCCCACTCTAAAAATTAGCACCAAAGTTATTCCAGCGCTTAAATGTTTATTTTCTTTATATTTGTTGAGCATTTTATGAAGCTAAGGTAATCAAGGCAGTGTGGTATTGGTAAAAATCCAGAAATAGCAATTTAATGGAGACAAAATATTTGTACAACAATGGTGCTAGAATAACTGCATATTCATAATTCCCCCAAATTAACCTCAGTCCAGACAATGTACAAAAATGAACTCAGACTGAGTCATCAACCTAAACACAAAATGTGGACCCATAAACTTGGGCTAGGCAAAGATTTTTTAGCTGTGACACCAAAAGTACAATCCATCAAATTAAAAACTGATAAATCAGACTTCATTAAAATCAAGAACCCTGATATTCAAGAGGCACTCTTAAGAAATGAAAAATACAAGCCACAGACTGGCAGAAGATATTTGCAAATCATGTATCTGACAAGGACTTGTGTCTAGAATATGTGACAAACTTGAAAAAGATTGGAATAAGTAATTCACCAAGTAGCAAATAAACACAAAATTCAGGCTACCACATGGCACTTAATAGCAGATTCCACAGTCAAGT
>VMDR010026408.1:0-14035 GCA_007922815.1 Macrotus californicus
AATAGTATAGGAAATGTAGAAGCCAAAGAACTCATATATATGACCCATGGACATGAACTAAAGAGGGGGAGTGTGGGGGGAAGGGGTGTGCAGGGAGGGGGGTGGGGGGAGGAGATGGGACAACTGTAATAGCATAATCAATAAAATATATATTAAAAAAAAATGAAGGAAATGTGTCTGTTGACATAGAGAGATATCTAGGATACATAAATTGATAAAAGGAGCTTACAAAAATATGATCTCACCTTTTTATAAGGAAAAAATAGCACTTGAAGGTATGTATAGGAAGACATGTTAAAAATAGTTTGCAGGTGTTGAACTCAATATAACTTTAATTTTCTTCATATTTTTGTATTTTCTGAATTTCTTACAGTGAGTGTTTATTACTTTCATAATCAGAAAAAAACAAGAAGGACATTTCCGTTTTAAAAAATAGCATATATGGGTTGCTTGGTGATGACAACACAGGTTCTCTCTCTTACTCTGTTCATCTTTTAATTCTGCTTGCCCCAAGACTGAAAATCTACCTCCATAAACGGAAGACAGGGAAAGACCAAAAAAAGAAACAGGCTATTCCAGTCTGGCAATTAACAGAATTTCTTAATGAAAACTTACACACAAGGCATGTCTTGGGCAGCTACAAGAGAAAGTGAATATCCTCTGTCCCACTTGACTGGCACCAGAGAATTATACAGAGTATTAAAGGAGGGGAATATTCATTGATACCAGTAAGGGAATGCTACCAGCTTTGGAAATTACTTTACATACTTGACCAGGTCTGGACTGGTCAAGGAACCAGTACATAGCCGGAGGCAGGGAAAGGGTGCTGTTTGGTGTCAGAAGAAACATTGACTCTGATCAGTCTCTAAAGGGTGATTGCAGTAAGCAATCTCTGTTCTGACCTGGATCTAGCTCACAGGCCACACGGCGTCACATCATGGAACGATCTCTCCTCCGCACCTGTTAACTCCAGCAGAAAAGCCATAGGGCAGACTGATCGTGGTGACTTGGACCTGGAACCAAAATGTAGAGGGGAGTGCACGGGAGTGGATAGGGGATGTCATTTTCTGATGGGACAAGTGTTGGTCACATTCCATTCCCTATAGCCAGGGAAGAGGGGAAGACTATATTGAGTTGGGTGCAAGAGAAAAGGGGAGTTTTACCATCTGAAGATGGAAAGAGGTAGTAATGCTGAAGAAACTAAAATAACAGATATCCATTATAATATACATTCTAGATTCTCATAATATTAGTAATGAAGTTCTTAAAGGAGTTCCCACAGAGTATTTAAGTGTTTGGAAATGGAAACCACCATTCAATACGTAAACCACAATACTTATTCATTCAATAAATATTCAAGTATCTACTACGTGCTTGGTAGTCTATATCCTACCCTGCCCTTGTAAATCTTACATTTCAGACATCAGTAGCAACCCTGAGCAATGGGTCTAAAAATGGCCTCTGGCTAGAAGTTTTATTGTAGTAGTTGAGATAAAAGAAAAGGTAATTTGGATTTCATGTAATTATTTTTTTTATTTGTCTGTAAACACCATAGTAAAATCCTATTCTTGAAAGAAACCAAGCTGGGATGAGTCATGAGATTAATAAGCATGTGAGAAGAATTCCAGCTTTTGTGACTTGATATTAATGGAAACTTACATTGTCTAGACACACCCAAGGTGTTCTGTAGCATCCTTGAGCTCTAACCTCAGTGTTACTCAACCTGCTTTTACACGGACACAGGAAAAACCAATCTTGAGGTACATATTTAATTTCAAGAAAAAAATCTTTTTATTGTTGACTGTGGTAGCAATAAGCAAACTTCCCTTTGCAGATCAATAGGGCAAGGTACATGAATTAAAACAAGATATTCTTACTATGTGTCTCGTTAGTGCTTAAGTGCTATAGACTGAATGTTTGTGTCCCCCCCCAAATTCATATGTTGAAATCTAATCTTTAATGTGATGGTGTTTCAAGATGGGGCCTTTGGGAGGTGATTAGGTTGTGAGGGATTAGTGTTCTTATTAAAGAGGTCCCAGAGAGTTCCCTTGCCCCTCCCTCACGAAAGAACGCAGGGGAAAGACGGCTATCAATGAATCAGGAAGAGGCTCTTGCCAGACACTGAATCTGCCAGTGTTTTGCTCTTGACTTCTCAGCCTCCAGAGCTGTGAGAAATAATTTTTTTTAAAGCCACCCAGCCTATGGTATTCTGTTACAGCAGACTGAACAGACTATGACATCTTTTGTATAGCAAAGACCTAACACTGAATTTAAAAGCTTTGGAGGGAGAACAAATGCAAGTTTTGGCAAATGTATATTTATGCTTCTCCTTTTTAAAAAAAAAAACTTGAAGAACATACCAATTATAACACCCTAACACAGTGATGCTCAACTTTGGCTACACATTAGAATAATCTTCTAAAGTACACTGGGATGAGTGAGGGTGGAGGGTGGAAACTGGGCATTGGTATTCCTTAAAAAGTGCTGTCGGTGATTTTAACATGCAGCTGGAATAAGACATACCCAGTAAAGAGGGGAAACATGGATATTCCTAGTGTAGAACACTTAGGTATGTTCATCTTATTGTCAGTCTGTCACCGAAGAGTCACTCTCTCATTATTTGTCTTCCTTTAAAATAGGAATAAATGACCCCACATACATTCATCCTTCTCCCTTCCTTTCACTCTTTTTCTTTTTTCTCTCCTTTTCTCTTTCTCATGGATATATTCATTCATCGCTTCTCCGCTTCTTGGCTAAGATCAAGGGTAGTATTTATTCATTCAATCACTCATTCATTAAACAAGGATTTAAAAGGGCTAACTGCTGGGCTAGGTACTAAGGATACAGGAATGGAATTTGTACATTCTTTCAAGTATTACAGTGTTAATAAGGTAGCCCATATAAATTAGACATATTGAGGTTCTCAAGTAAAGTTTAGTTTTTTTTTAAAAACACACATTGCCCTGACCAGTGTGGCTCAGTTGGTTGGGTGCTGCCCCACATACCTAAAGGTCACGAGTTCAATTTCCTGGTTGGGACGAGTACAAGAGGCAACTGATTGATGTGTGTCTCTCACATCCATGTTTCTCTCCCTCTCTTTCTCCTTCCCTTCCCCTCTTTCTAAAAATAAGTACATAAAATCTTTTAAAAAAATACCTGCCAAACTTTCTCCTGTTTGATTTACTTTGTAAAAAAATTATGCTGAAGCTGGAGTGGTTGTTTTAGGCAAGCATCACCATTCCTGACCTATTGTGCTTTCAAGAGTCATACAGTAAGCTGTCCATCTTCCACAGGGTAATTTTCAATCTTTCATATATTTAATGAAAGGATGTAAATGCCTATAATCCATAGGTTCTACATAAGAAAAGATTCAGGGTTACTATCAAGTTTAATAAGGAATTATTTTAATTTAAGACCCTCCAGATGTCTTTGGAATATTTTGTGAAGTTCTGTTACTTCTGATATACCAAATCCCAACCAGACTCCAACAGTGTAGCTTGATCATTGGCTCTTACTTTGTGGATGGAGGCAGGATCCTATACACCAGAAGGTAAAAAGACACTTTCCTGCTAACTGCTCATGCCATTTCCCCATTTTTAATCTCTTGCAGCATAGCAGCTGGTCAAACATCCACTTCAGCGGCCAACCTGGCAACTGGGACTGTTGGATCCGTCCTGGGAAGCTGAGCATTGTCATACTATTGACACATATTTAAAGCTAAGGACAAATGCAGCCAGTCACTTCACCCAGAGGTTCACCACAATCATTTCTGATGCAGTAATGCACCCACCTAATACCAAAAGACAAAAGAAAAATATTTTGAATTAAAATCAACATCAGTAGAAAAACAGCAGCAAGGATAAAGAGAATGATCTTCCTGCCAAGAACAGATTCAAAGCTAACAGGTTCCAACAGAGCAAGCATTAGCCCTAGCATAAGGTTTCCTGTAACTGGGAACTTGATACTGGTACTACCATGTAATTGTAATTATTATGAAGCATGGGTTTACTCACAAGGAGAAAAATACAATTCAAAGAGAAAAGAGGAGAGTCAACACAAAGAGAATAAAGTAATTCGAGATCTGGGAGCAGATGGATTGACATTTTTGACATATATAACCATTCATTACTCTCCATGAATAAACCATTGCAGCCTGAGAAATAATAACATTATTACTAATAGTAATGACAACTAACAATCACTGAGCACTTATTTTACTCCAGGCACTGTGAATGCTTTACACATGTTATCTCATTTAACCTTTTTAACAACTCTATTTACTAGTGTTCCCATTTTCCTGATGAGAACAATGGAGCTCAGAGAATTTATGTAACTTGCTCTAAGGTAACATAGCTTATAATTACTCGGGCTGAGATTTGAAACCCAGACTTGCCTGATTCCAAAACCCATGCTCTTAGCCATTGCATAATTCACTTCCTAACTTACTACGACAGGTTATGTAGTTAAAGCCCTCTGGCTAGCTCAGTTGGTTAATGAATGCATAAACAAGTGGAACAACAAATCGATGTCTCTTTCTCTCTCCCCCTTTCTCTCTAAAATACAAAACAAATTAAAAAAAAAAACAAAACTTCGGTGCTTTTTGCAACTACCCTGGGCCTTTTGCAGCGTATCTGTCACCAGTAATAGACAAATTTCTAATGGTGATATTGTACACTGGCAGGTAGTTGCAAATAAAAAGCAATTTGTGGCTGCTGAGCGTGCACTGCACAAAGTTAGGGGTTGCAACCCTCCAGTGGGGTGCAAATGTCAAACAGAAAGCAAAATCCATCAATATCTATTGCAGTAATGAATTACAAGGAAAATTATGGCTAAGACTAATTTGCTCCTCTTTAAAATAAAAATACGTAAGAGTTGAAAGACAGATTTGAAAAATAACTACTTGTTCTCCCTTTGTACTCAAAAGTAGTAAACACACACACACACACACACACACACACACACACACAACATATCCAGATTGTCTTGGACTTTGTTAATTAACGGGGACACTAGGTGTGTTGAGCTGAAGTAGCTGCTTCAGCCTCTGCTGGAAGAAATTATGCTAATAATGTGATAGGGTAGTACTGTAATTGATTTTCTGGAGTTGTTTTTTTTTTTATTGATTGATTTTAGAGAGAGAGAGAAAAGGAGAGAGAGAGAGGCAGGCAGAAACATTGATTTGTTGTTCCCCTTATTTACGCATTCATTGGTGGATTCCTGTATGTGCCCTGACTGGGGATCAAGCCCACAACCTTGGCATGTAGAGACCATGCTCTAACCAACTGAGCTACCTGGCTGGGGTTTTCTGGGAATTTTTTAAAATGAAGATTCTCTGGCAACGCCAGCTCTTTTATATTGCACAAAATGGAATGAGCTGATTTCATTAGGAGTTGCTTGTGAGTTGCTAAGGACAGGTTTTGGCCCACGATTCACATTTTCATATGCTTTGAACAGCCTATATACATTCAATGTAAGTCTCTATTCTACCTCTGAATTTTAAAGCTTTTTTCTACTTTAAAATTCAACACCCATAACCTTCAGTTTAACATATTTTCATACTTTACTTCCATGCATATATGGAAGTTTAAAAAAAATCACTGAATCAGGAAAAGAGGAAAAGAATTACTGGTAATTGGCTTCAGCAGATGTGTAAGTTGCTTTGGTAACCTCTTAAAGTGTACATATATTAACATTTCCAATAAATATAAGAAAGTTTTGACTAACAGTTATAGGCTGTATACGCTGTGTTGGCCATGGTGTCAGGAAATCTGGGTTCACATCCCCAAAGTTGGTATTGCTGCCGGGTCCTCTTGTACCTTGAAAATCTGAAAGTGATCTAGTGCAGTGCTTCTCACGCTTTGATGCATAAGAACCACCTGGACTTCCGCCGCAGCCGTCATTGAGGAGCAGAAGCCAGGGCTCTCTGCTACCCCATGGCTGTGGGCCTCAACAAGGGCCACAAAGTGACAAAGAACATGAGCAAGCCGAGGCACAGCCGCCGCCGAGGGCGCCTCACCCAGCACACCAAGTTCGTGCGGGGCATGATCCAAGAGGTGTGTGGCTTTGCCCCCTATGAGC
Organism: Macrotus californicus; assembly: GCA_007922815.1. NCBI lineage: Eukaryota > Metazoa > Chordata > Mammalia > Chiroptera > Phyllostomidae > Macrotus > Macrotus californicus. The sequence goes on from VMDR010026408.1 coordinate 6,079, forward strand.
GGCGCCATGGAGCTGCTCAAGGTCTCTAAGGACAAGAGGGCCCTGAAATTCATCAAGAAAAGGGTGGGGACACACATCCGTGCCAAGAGGAAGAGAGAGGAGCTGAGCAACGTCCTTGCAGCCATGAGGGAAGGCAGCAAGCAGCTAAGAAGGACTGAGCCCCATGCCCTCTGTGTAATAAAACCTGTTCAGAAAAAAAAGAACCTCCTGGAGAGCCTGTTAAAGATTACTAGTCTTCATCCCTGAGATTCTGACCCTGAAGGTCTGGAGTGGTATGGATGAGCACTTAGGTGAGTGAGAAGCTGCCTATTCATGCATTGAGTAGTACTGATCTAAAAGTATCCGTGAGTTTTAAAGTTCACAAATTAGGAACTTTAATCACATTCCTATCTGAATGAAAATTGCATGGCTGTAGAAGGTAAACTCCAGAGAAAGTAGAAACTGACAAAATGTATATATCCGTTGGCTGGATAGAACCATGATTCTTAGAATACCAGTCAAATGCTGTAAGAATTTGCTAGAGGTCCTCCGTGAAACAATTAAGAAAGGTCCTGTTGCTACATGATGCTGGGATGAAATATACAAAAATTAATGACACCACTTTTTGAATTGATGCGTGTAGCCATAAATTAGAAAAATAATTCAGCTTGAAGCAAATATCCTGATTCTAAGCCTTTCACAATTGTAATTTGACCTTCCCAGACCAGTGGTCGCCGACCAGCAGCATCAACATCAGCTGGGAATTTGTTAGAACTGACATCCTTGGGCTGCATCCCAGATTTATTGAATGAAAAACTCTGGGGGTGAGACCCAGAAACCTGTGCTTTAACAAGCCCTCCAGGTAAGTCTAGTGCACAGGTGGCAAACACAAGGCTCGAGGCCTGAATCTGGCCCTCCTCCTTGTTTTATCTGGCCCGGCACCTTGTTGCTACCCTGCGGCAGCACCGAACTCTCGCTTTACTGTTAAGGAGATGTTACATTTATATAGTCCTAAAGTTACATTCGGCCTGTTGAAGGCAATGGCGAGGCTGAGGTGAAAATGAGTTTGACACCGCTGGTCTAGTGCATGCCAAGGTCTAAGAATCGCTGTCAGACTAGTGGATCTCCAATTTAGCATACATCAGAATCAGAATTGCCTGGGAGTACTTGTTTAAAATACAAGTTCCTGTTCCTTCCTCATTGTGGGCCTAACTTTTAAATACTTTTGAGGATTCCAATGTAGACACCATTTTGAGGAATAGTGCCCTTAACACATTTTCACACATTTTTACCAGGACTCGCGTTTTATATCAGGACTCGGTAAATATACATATATTTATAACTAAAACAAGGCTTTCACAAAATAATACTTACTTTTATACATGCAATACATTTAGATAATTTTCTGTTCTATTTCATTTTAAAAATGCTGGTGGCAGAACCACCAGACTGATTTCATGACCCACTAATGGGCCGCAACCGCAGCTTGAAAAACCTGGCCTGGATCAGTGCTTCTCAAACTTTACAACATATTTAAATCACCTGGAAATCTTATAATGCAAATTATAGTTCAGTAAGACTGAGTGGGACTTCAGATTCTGCATTTCCAAAAAGCTTCCACGTTTTGCTAATGCCACTGATGCACAGACATGTTACCCTTCTAATGGCAAGGCCTGGACGACCACACACCATGAAAGAAGGTAACAGTACACTCGATGCCCTCCTGTCGTGAAGCTACCTCGCTTTATGGTAGTAAGCTTCAGGAGAAATTGCAACTAGGGTATTATCCCGCCCAGATGTAGGGGAGAGTGAGTTGTCCTTAACATCACTGACAGTAGTTGTGGGGTTTGAACTCTCATCCTATGTGGGTGTGAAGTAGGAAATGCTTCTCAGCAGATGTCAGAATAGTTCATTCAGGAGAAGCAAACAGGAGATTTTTTTGTCTTTTATCGTCTACCTGATTTAATACCAGAATTGTAAAAATAAAAGACTAACAAAAAACATTTAGTTCCAAAAAAAATGATATGTGTCTTGTGTCACATTATTAAAACATTTCTTCCTACACAGCTGAGGAATTTTAACGGAGAGGTGATACATAGGCAGGACAGGGCACTGCCAAGGCAAAACCGGCGGGCTGATCTCTACATGCAGCACTACCTGGGTGAATTCACCGGCTGGGTGTGGCCTTCAGTCTTGAAGTCTCAGAGACCCGATAAATCAGCTACAAAAAAGTGACAAGACTCTCAGAGGGCTGATTGACTGACTGACTAGCTCATAAAGACTAATATGTACAATAAGAATGCTAGATTGTTTATTTTACAACAGAAAGTATGAGGTTAAGCCAAGAGGATTAACCCTTGTGTCTTTAGGCTTGGGTCCTTCCTCTTCCTTTAGGAATTTTACACAGGAAGGCAAGTTATGATTATGTGCAGGTTGCTGGTAAGCACGGAGTCAGAGAAAGAGAAGCGTGTTGAATACTTCACGTGCTTATGCATCATCTCCAGAGCGGAGCACCTTCGACAGGGCACCTTTCACTTGGCTGGGCCTTAGACAGGCTCTGCCCTTGTCTGTCTCTGAGTGCCTCTGTTTTCTGGACTCCTGCGGCCGACCGATCCACGTTCTCACCAAATCTTTCTTAAACCATATTAATACATTGTCAGCACACTAAGGATTCTGTATTTTTTAGATACATATCTCTGCTCTGACCCATAATTATATGTTATTTGTGTGGTCTCTCAGAGGGCAATTTAATTTCCACTGTTTGGAGGGACATCTCATGTTTTCCTTTTTATTAACTACAATAGGTTTAGCTGTTGGACTATTAGCATCAAGGAAATATCATTGTCTCTCCATTTCAGTCTAAATATTTTTCATTCTTTTTAACAATTTTATTTTTTATCACAGTAATATACTGACGGGTGGTGGAAAGTTTGAGCCAAAAAGAAAAAAAGAGAAAGAACTCATGAACACAAACAACAGTGTGGTGACTGGAGGGTACGGGGTGTGGGTGGAGGTGGAAGAGGGTATGGGGGGTTGAGTGGTGATGGAAAAGACATATTTAAAAAAGATTAATATGATACATTATGAAGGTTTAAAGACCAATAACGCTACAATGATTACAACAAAAGAAAATGGTGGAACACTGCCTCTGTTTTTCCAACCATTTCCTGCAACTAGCTATCCAGGGCCAGCCGTTTTTTTACTTTTAAAAACAATTTCTACTGTCCCCATCCATGGAGATTTCTACTTAACCTCCACCCGTGTTTCTAGTTAATACCTTTTTATTGTTATTTCTTGAGTTTTCCATCTTAGAAATTTACTACAGAAGATGAGGACTTGGAAATCTTATGCCCACATCCACACATTTACTTCTCTTTCTAAACTCTTAATTATATCATGATGTCTTAATAAGTCAATAGTTTACATTATGAGGACTATATAAATATTATTCATTGCCGAGCTCTTTCTTGTGTAATTTCTTGGCTTTCCTGGAGTTAATGATTGCTTCTGACTTCTCCCGGTTAGCTCTTTACAAAACACATTTAGAACGATGTTAGATTTACGAAAGAATTGTGAAGATAGCACAGAGGGTTCTCATAGACCCCGTATCCAGTTTCTCCTATTATTAACATCTTACATCACTATAGTACACTTGTTAAAATTAGTGAAGCAATATTGATACATTATTTTTTTAACTAAAGTTCATGCTTTATTCAGATTTTCTCAGTTTTTATCTACTCTCTTTTTTCTGTTCCAGGATACCACATTCCACTTTGCAGTCACGTTTCTCTTGGACCTAACTACATCGGACAGTTTTTCAGACTTACTCTGTTTTTTTCCTTTTTATTGAATTTATTGGGGTGACACTGGTTACCAAAATTATACAGGTTTCAGATGCACAATTCTACGACACGTCATCTGCGCACTGTAGTGTATTGTTCACCACCCTAAGTCAAGTCTTTTTATCACCATTTATCCTCTCATACCTCCTGCGCCTCCCCCAGACTTAGTCTATTCTTGATGACCTTGAAAGGTTTGAGGAGTACTGGTCAAGTGTTTTGTAGAACGTCTCTCTGTTGGGATTTGTCTGATACTCTCATGGGTAGACTGGGGTGCATGTTTTGGGGAGAAAGATCACAGAGGTAAAGTCCCATTTTCATCCTTCCAGTAAGGTCCCTGTATCTGCTTTGTTCCCCCTCCTGGAGACATTTCCCCTACAGCCCTCTGCCCTGCTCCAATTTGGATTTGGTGCTGCATCTAGGCCTGCTGTCATGCTAAGGATGACATTCCCAGTTTTTCTTGAGATGCTCTTCACCTTCCTTCCATATCGGATTTCTGTTCCCTGGATCTCTCTTCTTCTCCTTTTCTCCCCGCCGCCCCCCCACCCCCGCCCCCACTCTTTTAGTTTTCTTTGCATTTGGCTGTCCTCCAATAGGCTCCTAAGAGAGAGTATATAGGAGATAATTTTTTTTCAGTTCCTGTAGTCTGAAATGTCAGTATTCTGTTACACCTGATGGATAGTTTTTGATTATTTTGCTTTATTATTTATTTTGTAGTTTTTTCCACTCCATTTTTTTTTTTTAGCTCTCTCATAGTCATATGTTAGACTTTCTGGATTGATCTTTTCATTTTCTTATCGTTCTTCTCTTGTTTGTCTCTGACTTCTGTTAGCTTCTAGGAAATTCCTTTAAGTCTATGGTTTTATTATAGGTTTAATTTACCAAAGTTATTTATTGCTCTTTAAATATTTTTAAAAGCAAGCTGTTCCTGTTTTTTTTGTATGAAATACCTTCTTTTATTTGAGGATACTAATTTTGAAAAGTGTTTCCTTCAGCTCCCTGTACTCTGTTTCTCCAGCTTTCTTTTCCCTGAGTCTGTCTCTGTCCTTCTTGTTAACGGTTTCTTCACTTCTCTGGTGCTCCTTGACTGCCCATTCATAGTTGAGTGAGGGACTGAAAGACCTGACTGCAAATTCACTGTGTGTGAATTAGGCTGCTTGCCTGGTGGGCATACATATAAAGGGAGAGGTTGATCATAGGCTTCTGTTTGGGCACTGTAAAGCTAACATTCCAGAAGCTGACTGTGGGGCGGGAGGCAAGAAGAGGAGAAGGTGACCTCAGGATTCAGGAAACTCACTTAGTTCTCTTTTTAAGTTTTATGTCTCACTCCTGCCCTCTACTTTGCATAATATCTCTGACCTCAAGGCCTTTCTAGTTCAGTTCAAGAAGATACTGCTAGAGAGGAAAAGACATACTCACTCTCTCTGTCAGGGAGCTTAGAGGGCATCTGTGGTTCTAACACTTTGTACATCAGACTACCAACCTACATACCTGTTTTCAGATCACACCTAAACTTCTGATATACCTGGTACCTCCAATTACTAAAGTTTTCAGCTTCTGCAACACAAACATCTCTTCTTGTTGGCTTTTCCATTTGACCACACAGATTTCCATTTTTGTTTCTGTTTTACCAAATTAATGACTAGTCTTCCATCTATTTTGCATCATCTTGGTCTCCTCCTTTCCCAGCTTCACCCATATTTAATAAATTCGCTCCTCATCTCTCCATTCCTGTTGTCATTATTTTAGTCATTTCTCTCCTACTCTGTTGCAATAAAAGTCTGTGTTCTCCATGTTTTTATTTTTTATTTTTTAAAGTATATTTTATTGATTACGCTATTACAGTTTTCCCAATTTTTCCCCTTTATCCCCCCCTACACCATGCACCCCCCAACCCTCCAGCTTTCCCCCCACCTTAATTCATGTCCACAGGTTGTACATGTAAGTTCTGTGAATTCTATGTTTCCTATACCATTTTTAATCTCTCCCCATCTATTTTATGCCTACCAATTATGCTGCTTCTTCCTGTACCTTTTCCTCCTATTCCTCCCTTCCCACTCCCCACTGAAAACCCTCCATGTGATGTCCATTTCTCTGATTCTGTTCCTGTTCTAGTTGTTTGCTTAGTTTTTGTTTTCATTGTTATTCTTCCTTTTTAGGTTCATTTGTTCATAGTTGTCAGTTTGTTGTCATTTTACTGTTCATAGTTTTTTATCTTTTTCAATTTCTTAGATAAGTGACATTTCATATAAGAAGGGCTTGGTGATGATGAACTCCTTGAACTTGATCTTATCTGGGAAGCACTTGATCTGCCCTTCCATTCTAAGTGATAGCTTTGCTGGATAGAGTCATCTTGGATGTAGGTCCTTCCCTTTCATGACTTCAAATACTTCTTGCCAGCCCCTCCTTGCCTGCAAGGTTTCTTTTGAGAAATCAGCTAATAGTCTTATGGGCACTCCTTTGTAGATAACTCTCTCCTTTCCTCTTGCTGCTTTTAAGATTCTCTCTTTATCTTTAATCTTGGATAACTTACTGATGATGTGCCTCAGTGTGTTCCTCTTTGGGTCCAACTTCCTTGGGAGTCTCTGGGCTTCCTGCACTTCTGGGAAGTCTATTTCCTTCGCCAAATGGGGGAAGTTCTCCTTCATTATTTGTTCAAATAAGTTTTCAATTTCTTACTGTTGTTCTTGTCCTTCTGGCAGCCCTATAATTCGGATATTGGAATGTTTAAAGTTGTCCCAGAGGTTCCTAAGCTTCTCTACATTTTTTTGAAATCTTGTTTCTTCATTCTGTTCTGGTTGGATGATTATTTCTTCCTTTTGTTCCAAATCATTGATTTGAGTCCTGATTTCCTTCCTGTCACTGTTGGTTCCCTGAATATTTTGCTTTATTTCACTTTGGGTATCTTTCATTTGCTCTTTCATCTTGTGGCCATGCTCAATCAGTTCTGTGAGCATTTTGATTACCAGGGCTTTGAACTCTTCATCAGATAGACTAGCTATCTCCTCATCACTTAGCTCTCTTTCTGGAGTTTTGCTCTGTTCTTTCATTTGGGTCCTATTTCTTTGTCTTGGCACGCCTGTTAAGTTGTAAGGGGGTGAGGCCTTAGGTATTCACCAGGGCAGGGTAACCCTCCTTGCTGTGCGAGGGACTGGCTGTGGGGGTGGGTCAGAGAGGGAACAATGCAGCTCGCTTGCTCAGCTTTAGACCCACTTTCCAATGAATTCTGGAGGAAGACTGGGAGTATCTTCCACCGTGGCATTGCCCGCCATAGTCCACAGTCAGCCCTGAGTCTCAGTTTACCGTTCAGCCAGCCCCACCCTCGTAGTCCAGAGTCTCAACACGGGTTCTCTCCATCCACCCACCTTACCAGTCTGGTTGGTCTGGTTGACTGTTTCTTTAATTCCTTGGTTGTTGGGGTGCCATGTAGCTTGATTTTTCTGGCACCTCTGGTTGTTTATTGATTTTAGATTGATTGTTATCCTCCTTTTGGTTGTGCGAGGAAGCAGAGGGTTTCTACCTATGCCTCCATCTTGGCTGGAACTCCCTGTTCTCCATGTTTTTAATCTTTTTCCACATCTACTGCTCCCCAAATTTTCTTTCTAAAACATAAATATTGTTTTTCACTTGTCTGTTTAAATTCTTTGAAAATTTTCCTGTTACTTACTAAAATACATTCCAAACTCTTTATATACAACTTCCCTTTATAATCTGAACCCTGCACAATCTCTTCCAGTCTCATCCCTGCTACCATCCCAGTGTAGTGCTCTGCATTGCAAAGCACACTATTTGTCATTTTCTGACACACCTTCAGGATTTTTCATAAGTCCTATCCTCTTCCTAGTGTCCTTCCCTTTTCCTCTTTCTGGAAAAGTATTACTCATCTATCCAAGCTCAGATCAAACATAACCTTCAAGAAGGCTTTCCCGACACTGGTTGTGGGCCAAGATGGAGGCATAGGTAGACACACTGTGCCTCCTCGTACAACCAAAAGAAGGACAACAACAAATTTTAAAAGAAAAAACAACCAGAACTGACAGAAAATCGAACTGTATGGAAGTCCGACAACCAAGGAACTAAAGGAGAAACTTTCATCCAGACCGGTAGGAGGGGCGAGACGGGCGGAGAGTACTTGCGCG
>VMDR010026409.1:0-14032 GCA_007922815.1 Macrotus californicus
AAGGTGATACTTTGAAGTGAAAGGTATTATGAATCATTGTTTTATATTTTTAGAGCGATGTAAATATTTTGGTGGCTCTATAATTAATTATAGAGATATGCACTCAATTGATACTCAACAAAAGGACGTGAACAAAATATAAACATATTCAATACATTAACTAAACTAGTTAATTACTCAGTCATGAAAACCTTGAAAAATTTCTTTCAAAAAATAACTTAATGACATCCATATTCTTACCTCTATCAGGTTAGAATTTAATTAAAAAAGTATGTATTCATAAACTATGATATACACATGGCTCAAGTTCTAAGGAAAGAAAATACATAATATACTAACCAGAAATTCAGTCCTGTAACTTGCTTATACTCTTTTTCCTGTGGGCTTTATCCTATTTCATAGGTTTCAGAAATATTAATAAAAAATGTGCTATATATTCTGTGCCATTTTCAGTAACGTAATATGTTTTACATGTAAAATCCATATGTAAGCTATCAGCAGCCAGAACAAAAATATAGAGTTTTATATCATTTGATGATGTGGCTCAATTCTGTACCAAGGTTCAGTGTGTGTTTGTAAAGTTAACTGGTCACCTAGGGCTTAGACTCTGCGTTGACCTAATTACTTGATGCAGAACCACGTAGAAGGAGGTGGGAACTTTACTTGCATGATTGTTCTTTGGAATGCTAGAGAAACTTTCTCCAAAGAAATTCCAAGCATTGTATGTAATATATTATGTACTCTTTATACATACTCACGCTGGTATGACAAAGTCCCTCCTTTGTCCTAAAGAATATTCCTTGTTCACGTGTGTGTGGGTGATAACCTAGAATTTAGTCTCACAATCTCAAGTATAGGAGGCTCCCCTCACCCCCAGTCAGGGCTCATTGTGTTGTTGCTGACAGCCTGTGGACCCTCCGTCTGTGAGTCTGTGGGTGTGTGTTGTCCACTGGAAAGCCAAGCAGAATATTTCAGGGGTATTTGCCATCCTTTTCCAGAGACTCTCTGATGTGCTTCATTTTTCCAAGATCAAACACACACCTGGTTCTAAGGGAGGTATCATGTGAATCTTAAAGTTGTGATTGTTATTCCTTTATAGGACCCAGGGTAAAGGCCTATGGACCCAGTGCTTCAAGGTGTGGATGCTCTTTCCTGACCCTCCTCTTTCCTTTTTTCCTTTAACTTCAAAGCAGCCACTCATTTCCCTTGGACAAGTGCCCTCAGGCCTTCACTGGGAAATCTCAGTCTCCTCATAAGAGGAAGAAATGCCCCCCTGAAGCTATACCTTTGATCCCTCCTGGGATCTTATAAACGCCAGGGCCTCATACTAGCCTGGGTGGAAGTGGGGGCTGTTCTCCGTTCTCAGTCAAGATACCATGACTGAGAATGGACATGGGTGCCAGTTCTTGTTCTGTCCACCTACGGTGAGAGTAGTAAGAGGTCTCTCACGTGTTTACCCGAGAAACAAGGGCACTGTGCTATGCAAAGGAGAGAATTAATTTTTTATGATTGCACATGAAAGAAAATGCTATTTCTCATGTCACTTAACTGACCGTGCCCCCTATGAAATAATCAGCTCCTGCATTGCTGTGCAAATGAGCAGTTTGTCTGTCCTGCCCCTGGATTTTTTCTCGTATCTGTGGATTATCTCTCCACTGTCGGATGGCAGCCTTGTGATTGCAGGGGTGCTTGTTTTCTTCACCGTCTTATCCCACTCTCCATGCTCAGTATCCATTTGTTGGATAAATTACTATCATAAGGATTATATGCTCCCCACAAATGGCTTTTTTATTTTATTTTATTTTATTTTATTTTTGCTATATTGAAGTGAGGTGTGTGTGAAGAAAATGTCAGCTTGGGTTATTTTCTATTTAATTGTAAATTTTATTCCAAACTTCCAAAGAGGGCAAGTTTCTAATTTACCCCCTTCTTCCCCAAGACTGGTACTAATTAGGGATGACCAAGGTAAAGAAACTGAAGGACGAAGGACAGAGAGAATTTTTTTTGACCAATAAGCAGCTGGTCAGTTTGTCATGCTGGACCAAGAGTCTCGGCATGGACCTACTTCAAACTGATTGGTTTAAATGGATCACACTCTGCATTTAGGGTTCTAACTACCATTTGGTGAGTACACATAAGGTTGCCTCTTAAAGCTAACAAATACATTTAAACACATACTTATCAGTAATAAACATTATACCTAGACCCTTTTTTTCAAGTTATAGCTTACAAGACACTTGGGGAGGTTAAACATCTGATTTTTTAAAACAAGAAAACAAGGATGAGTAGATCAGAAGTGAAGCGGACACCAACCCTGGCTCACAGAGATGTGAACAAGGACTGGTCACACGTCACAGTGAGTGGCTTTCATCCTGGGTGTTGAAATGGTGTTGTGCTGGGGGCAAGTCAAGGAAACGTGAATCCAACACAAGAGGAGAATGAGGGCAGGGTTCATTCTGATGAGCCTATGAGCGTGTGCCTCACACCAGGGAAAAGAGCAGATTGGGTTAATTTCCTTTCCAGATAATACTGTGCATAAGGTGGTAAGAGAGGGAAGAGACTATTGTGAATGACTAAAAAAGAAAATTGCTGTGCTGGTAATTGATTTTAATGAAATTTAATTATCTTATTAACATAATCAGTCACCTGCTATCTTGCCTTTGCTTCCATCGAGAACTATTAACTCCTATTACCTAGCTATGGTCAGGAAGAAACTGCTTGATAACAAGTTTTAATTATGTTGCAGTGGAACTTTGGCAAACTCATTTGTCTGCCTTCACAGCACTGCAAGAAAAAAAGTTACTGTAAAATGCATGGGGTGGGGTAGGTTGGGTGAAGTGTGTGTTATTGTGTTTATTTTTACTCTCAGTGCCCAAGGTGAGTGCTCTGAAGTCACAAATCCTGTTTATTTATTTTGTATCCCCAGTGTCACACATAGTACTGATTGTAATGTAGCCACCTCGTAAATACTTGTGAACAAGTAGTAAAAATAACTAATGTGCATTTAATTCTTCATGCTACTGTTATTTCTCAGAAATGAAGTGGATTCATGTATTGTCAGAGGTCAAATAATTCTTTTAATTGGTTCATTTAGCAGATAAAGATGTTGTCTTTCAGATGCTGATATATTCTTTATGAAATTATATGTTTATCATTTGTTTAGGCTAGTATGCATCTTAAAGTAAAAAAAAAAACCCAAGCAATGGCCAAATGGACTTTGGTTTGTGCAATTACTATATAATTTTTATTTGTTTTTGCTTATCTGTGAAAAACTGAATTTTTAATGATAAGATATTAGACTTGAGGATTGGAAAATGATGATAAAACACTTAGGAAACATTAATAAAACTGGCCATTTCATTCATAACTGTGGTATCAAGCAAACAAATCTATGCATTTTTTTCTATAGACCTACCTAAGTGGATAATCTGAACAGTCTGATATTCTCCTCTCTTTTTCTTGTGAAATTTATATGTTTAATTTTGTAAAATAGATTTTTAAGTTTGAAATAGCTTAAGATCACAAGGGGTTGCCACAACAGCACAGAGAGTTTCCAGCGCACCATTCCGTCAGCCTCTCCTCGTGATAATACCTTGCAGAACTTCCATGCGTTGCCAAAGTCAGGGACTTGGTGTTGGTACAGTATCATTCATGTACAAACCTTATTTGGATCTCACCAGTTTTCCAGTTTTTAATGCATTCTTGTGTGTGTGTAGTTCTATAAATTTGGACCGCATGTCTAGATTCTAGTAACCAACACTATTATCAGGATGCAGAAAGAATCCCTCATCACCAAGAAACTCTTTGTGCTTCCCCGTAAAAGTTACACCATTCCTCCAAACCGAACTCCTGCAACCACTACTTTGTTTTCCATCGCTATACCTTTCCCACTCAGAGACTGCTATTTAAAGAAAGTCATATGGTGTGCAGTTCTTTGAGACGAACTTTTTTTACTTAGCGTGATGTTTTTTAGAGCGATCCAAGTTGTTGAGTTGGCAGTATTTTGTTCTAATTTATTACTGAGTGGTATTCTGTGTAGGTTTGATTTTTGATAACAAACCTTTAAATCCACATCCCAAGCATCCTACAAATGGAAAATAAAGGTCTCCCAAGAATTTTGACCTTACGGCCTATTTTGAAGAAGGCTCCCGAAGCCAGAGAAAGATAGGAGTGATGAAAAAACAATCTTTCTAAATTTCTTCGCGTGCTCTGAATTTTCTTACAAACTAATGCCCTGATATCCAGTCCTCACTTATTTCATTTCATTATAATTTTTTATGGCTGTGACAGTTCAGGGTTTCCCACCACAATTCTGTTACTTGAGCATTAGCTTCTTCTTTGATGGTCTAAGAAGAAGCCCTAAACGTCAGTGTTTTCTAACCCATCTTTCAAGTCTCATTTCCCCCCCAGTGGCCCCAGCTAGAATAAGCCCAAGGTTCTCTGCTAAGGATTAAAGCAGGCTGACTGCCAATTTGGCTGGAGTAGGTGGACAAAATTCTTTTAGGATTGGGTTTACTTGAGAATGGGGAGAAAGGAGTTGAAGATCTTGGGAATAGATAGGAGAAAAAAGAAACAGGGTAGAAGCGGATGGGAGAAGAGAAATCAAGAGAAGATAACTCTTGATGTGACTTCACACTGCACTTCAAAGGAATAAATGAGAGGGACACATTTTTAGCCAGTTTGTTTCTCATTATGACAACAAAAGAGATCCGGCCCAGAAGATGCCAAAACAGCATCCCACGCTTCACAGGACCTGTGCAATTTCTCCCTTTTTCCAGCCCTAGAAGAACACCTGGAAGATTCAAAAGGTAGTGAGTTTAATGAGAGATTCTTCACGTCAGATCCTGGTAAAATGATAATCCCAATCTTTTGTGTTGGTCTGCGGCATCTCTGCCATGCTCGATCCTATCCACACCCCTCCTTCCCACTCAAAGAGTAGAACACAGAGGAAGACTCTCAAAAATTATCACTAACTCTCATAATGCTCTGTCCCCTACGTGTCCATCCTGTTTTCAAGGACACTGAAGTGGAATTCAACAGTTTTGAAAGAAACGGATTTTCCCATCTAGTCATTAATCACTGCTGTATCCTACTAAAGTAATAATCCATCACTGCAGTACCCCAGTAAAATAATAATCCACTGCTATTTCAATGCTTAATAAAAGAAAGATTTAAGATTTAAAGGGACCTAAACTTTGTGGCATCATTACAAACAGCATTCTGTAGTTCATTTTCAAAAAGTATAAAGTGTTGGTTAGAGGCTAAATAATGAACTAGATTTCTTATTGTTCAAGGCCAATAGACTTTTCCCTGCTGTAGTAGATCACATTTCTTCTGGAAGAGAAGAGACAAAACAGTAACATATTTCCTGCTCTTATCTCAGGCAGCAATTTCAACTATGTTAAAGCAGCTCTCTCCACACCTCCCTCCCATGGCATCATTTTAACCTCATGATGATAATCAGGGAGTCTTGCCTCTGCTTGCTCCTCTTTCAAGGAGCAAACTGTGATGTCAGCATGTCACTAACATACTAGATATGTATCGCTAGAGGTTGCCATGGCAAATCTGGAATCAGAGCCTCCCTAATGAGCCTTAGCATTGCTGCCTGACCGACTAAGAATTCTCAGGCATTTCCTGTTAGACTCAGCATTGGCTTGGCTATGAAAGCAGTGGCTTTCATTTCTGGTGGTAGATTAGCATTGGGTAGGAGTGGGTTTGCAGCCTTGTCCAGTCATGAAGTGTCACTTAATCTGACAGAGGAATTTCTAGGGCTGGAAACGTACCAGGTGCAACAAGACACTAAAGAGATATGTTAAGTTGAAACCTAGTTCCTGGCATTTTTATGATAAAGCCCTCCAGCACCCCCTTCAAACAGACAAAACATCTCTTAAGCTAAAAGAATGTTCATTTTTACATCAATAATTGGGTTAAAAAGAATGAAGATTAAAAAGATAATGGAGGGAAAGAATCAATACTAAGTTGAAAAATTAATTTTGATGGTGAAGATCACAAATATAATCTTTCCTCACTAAGAAGTCAAACATTTTTATGAGTTATATATACAAGACTCATCATAGTTGCCGGTCACAGGAAAGTATAAGATGGCAAGCACTGTCCTTTACTACCATCTCCTTTAACTAGCCTTCAATTATTTACAAAGTTTGGAGCCTGAGGTAATATCTTTTGTAGTTTGTACCGGAGTTGACATGAACATCTTAAGGCAGAATAACATAACTGTTACTTCGAGCCAAGAGAACAATATGTGAGGAGGCAACTCTGATTAATTATTGTTTTCTGTTAGTTACTGTAATACAGTTAAACCCTTTGGGTGTTCAGCAATTAAACAAGCAGCACAGGGTCTCTGGGGGAGTATTGGGAAGTCCTGGGGGGATTTATGAATGCTCATTGATAAAAATAATGAAATGGGCCCTGGCTGGTGTGGCTCAGTGGATTGATTGCTGGCCTGTGAACCAAAGAGTGGCCTGTTCAATTCCCGGTCAGGGCACATGCCTGGGCTGCAGGCCAGGTCCCCAGTAGGGGGTGCATGAGAGGCAAACACACATTGATGTTTCTCTCCCTTTCTTTCTCCCTCCCTTTTCCTCTGACTAAAAATAAACAAATAAAAAATTCTTAAAAAAAATTAAGAAAAAAGAATGATGAAATGGATAATACTGTGAATGATTAAGCCATGAGACAGGAATCAGGAGGTTCTGGCCTTCACATCTTTTGGTGCCAATTCCAGTATTCCTGGACTGGGAGAAATCTGTGAACAAGACCTCCCAAAGAAGAAGGGTCAGATGGGTAGTGTGAAATAATAGAAAAGAAATACCTTCCCCCAGTTCCTGACAGATACAATTTGTAATTTCCTACGTGATAAGAGCTCTTGGAAAGCTTTTGTTTTAATATTTTGTTTTTGACCCAGGTTCCTATCACAGAGCCCTGAATTCCCTGGTATTTCCTGGGTGAATGAAGCATTTTTGTCTTTTGTTCCAATGAGGTGGCACTGGGTGGGCTCCTGCATAGGGGCTGGAATTGCAGAGAATCGCCTGCTGGGGAGAAGATCTCCCATGCATTTGGTGATTGGAAGTGTCAGAAGTGAAGTGTTCCATGTGAACAGTAAAGAAGAAACACACAGGAGTGTGTCTTTCCTATACAAATAGTACCATTGGCGGCACAGCACGTTTCCTGCAGAGCCAGCCACACTCTCCCCTCATTCTCATACGTGCTGGTGGGAAGTCCATTAAACTGGCTTTCCTGGGCATTGAAGAGACAGCTCATCACTGTCACTCCAAAGCTCTGTCTTGAGTCCATAATATGTCAAAGGTGAGGGGATTTGCATGGCAGACTGGACCCCAGTGTGTTCTTCCCCGTATGAACGTAGCACCTACCCCTGGTTAGCCCCATTGGATAACCTTACTTCTCTACATCTCATAAATAAGGCCTGCATTCATTGAGGACACCAAAAAAGAAAAAAAAAAGACACAGAGTCCTTGTTCTTATAAAGTAAATGCAAACTGATGCCCCTCTGGAGGATCGGTCTTCATTGCTTCCTCATAGAGGTGAAGTGAGTTTGGACTGATGTCCATATCCACTTGGACTTGGACTGGATAATTGCATGAAAGCTGTGAGTTAAGTCGTTATTTTTACAGTCTTGCAAAGGGGCAAAGCCAGCTGGCTTAGGACAAAATTAATCCCATGTTTTTGGGTTTATAAGAACGATCAGCCCACCAACTGTGTGAAGCTTGGAAGGCTGAAGAATACTTAAGGATTAGTAGAGACATGCTGAGTCATGGAGCTCAGGGCCCAGCAAGGTTCAGCCCTGGAGTCCTCAGGGCTATAAGCCTGGAGTGGCTGTTGGTTCTGGAGTATGTCACTGATTTTAGTTATTCAGTGGCATTTAGTGTCTACTGATGAAGAAATCAGCCTCCCTAACAGGCAGATTATCACGTAATATAAGCCAGTAGACAATGAAAACTGACAGAAGGCTAAGACTTTATTGAAGAAGTACATAGACTCTTTGGGAAGAGCCTCTCAAGTAAAAGTTTGCTAATATTGACAGTAACGTTTTCCTTAAATGTTGCAAATTTCGCTTCCTCTGATTATCACAAAATCCTCTCTTCCACTTTTCTTGAGTATCACAATTTATTTACCTAACAGGGTCATGGTTGATGCCTATGTATAAGAGAAATCCTATAATTTTGCTATATTAAAAGAAATAGAGTGGACGATTTTGGTAAATCAACCAGATCTTAGTTTAGATTCTCTCATCTTCTTTTCTACCATAGCTTAAGGGGGTCATATACCATTTTAGGGAGTAGAAATTAATTTGACTCAGAGGAGAGGAAAAGTCAATGCACATGGCCTGCCTTTGTCAAGGAGGCAGACATTTTTGATGGAATTCTGAGGGGAGAGAGAAGCCTGTAATAGAATATAACAGCTCTCTGAGGGGAACAACATATTTCTTATGTGATAAGGGTGGTTAGGCATTATATGTGCAGCAGTTTTTCCTTGAATCCAGCTATCAGATCTGCTAAAGAGACCTTGGGAAAGACCACTGTGTGGTCCTGGTAAGAAGGGGAAATTGGTTCTGATTTTCCCATGATGTAGACCGGACTATGGAATTTTACCATCCACCAGGTATCTGTCAGATGGTGGCAGTTTCCAGCAACAGCACAACGGAGGACATATCAGTGACAGATTGAATTGGTTATTTAGAGATGAAAGGCTCCCCAGACCCTCATTTCCTCTCGGATTCAGCATTTAATTGCTTGCTTTGTCCTTTGTATCTCTCTTCTTCACTATCTCATTGGTTCCTTTCTCTTCTTTTTCCCAGAACCTCAAGCGTATCTTTTAAACTGATTTATGTCAGGTTTTATGCCTTACAGAGCAGCTGAAACTAACAGGAAAAATACAAAGAGCAAACCTGGGTATTTTCATATTGTCAAACAGCAGATGCTGTGGCAGGTGCTGCTGGTAAGATATTATAGTCAAACAGGCAAAAAAAGTAAAATTTTACTTCTCCTTTTTAAGAAAGGTCTCTCAATTTGCTGATTACTTCATATGGTTAAGGGAACATTAATATTTCAGAAATTTGCCCACAATCCACAAAATAGTGATATGTGACAATATTCTTTGTGTATTCCCATAATACAGATTCATCTGGGAGGGATAACGTTGACCTCTTAAGTCCTTGTTACATTAATTGCATGCCATAGTGAAAAAAAATAACTGCTTTCTGCTTCCTAAGAGGAAGGGTTATTTAATCATTCATACTCCTCTTAGTATCCTAAAGTCTGACTAGTTTGGATAAATCCCCGTTTCCACAAGAAAGAGAATGTTCAGTGCTTTTTGCTTGTGCATTTGTCTTAGGTCAGGTATCACAATTCTTTCTCTAAGTTGCTCATATGTGAATTATTTTTTTTGTCTTAGTTGATGTTTTTATTCTTTGGGCCAAAAAGATACCTGTTAGCACATTTAATGGCTCTTTTGACTAATTTTCAGACACCCAGTTATCCATTTTTTAGTAAACTGTTAATACTGGGATTTAATCTAGTTCTGCCCAGAGTACCAGCTGTGTACTAGGCCAAGGTTGTTCAGGCTGCTTAGATATCTGGCCCATGGTGTGGGTTGGGCAGGAATCTCATGCATGATTTGGGGCTGCCACTGATTCTTAGTGATCTTGGGAGGAAGACATTGGGGTATTTTGGTTTGTAAAGCAAGACTATTCCCTAGATGAGTTTCCTGATTTAGAAATGATATGACTTCTAGTATGACTGAGTCAGTTCATTCAGTGTGGCTAATTAGAAGAGTTTGCAGTTAATATGCACTCACCTTCAGTTTTATCCAGGTTTATGTGTTTAAAAACATTTCTTTAAGATTTGTGGGAGTACTATCTTTAAAGATTAATGATTCTTATAAACAGATTTCATTGTAGATCTTCCTCCAAAAGGATATTCACACTTTCTCTGAACCATGAGAACATAAATGAAGTTGGGGGCTTAAGTAAATTTCTGTCTTTCAACCTGCCTTTATGCTGATGGAAATGCTCTGGAAAATGTGTCCTCACAAGTGTAAATGGAGTTTTTTGGGGGAAACAAAGAAATATCCTTGAAAATTAAGAAATTGTTTCACTTTCATTGGACCGTTTATCTGACTGGAAGACAACTAAGAGAAAAAATTGAGTCAGGGAGCAGTTATTATACCAGTAGCATATTAGTAATTATTATAGCTTTGTAATATATTTTGAAATCAGGAAGTGTGGTGACTCTAGCTTTGTTCTTCTTTCTCAAGATTCCTTTGGCTACTCAGGGTCTTTTGTGGTTCCATATGAATTTTAGGATTTTTTTCTATTTCTGTGATAAATGCCTTTGGGATTTTTATAGGGAGTGCATTGAATTTATAGATGGCTTTGGATAGTGTGAACATTTAAACAATATCAAATATTCTAATCCATAAACATGGGGTGCATTTCCATTTATTTGTCTTCTTCAATTTCTTTAATTAATGTTTTGTACAAGTTTACAAGTCTTTTGTTTCCTTAATTAAGTTCATTTGTAAGTATTTTTTATTCTTTTTGATTCTACTGTAAGTGAAATTGTATTTTTAAATTTCCTCTTCTTATAGTTCAATGCTAGTGTATAAGCATGCTACTGATTTTTGTTTGTTGATTTTGTGTCCTGCAACTTTACTGAATTTATTCTAACAGTTTTATTGTTGCATCATTAGAGTTTTTTACATATAAGATCATGTCATCCTCAAATTAAGACAATTTTATTTCTTTTTTTCCTATTGGATATTTTTTATTATTACTTTATTCTTGACTAATTTCTATGGCTAGGACTTCAGTACTGTGTGAATAGAAAGGCAAGAGTGACTCAAGATGGTGGAGGGGTAAGCCACAGACAGCAGCTGAAGTTCTGGAGGGATATTTCAGTGGCTGGAGGGTTCCTCCAGAGAAGTGTGGGGTCCAAACCCCAAGACGGGCTCCCTAGTTTATAGCACCAAAAATGGGAAAAGAATCCAAATAACACAGAGCTGTGAAAAGCATTGGGATTCCTGTCCACTGGGGAGAGGTGCTCTCTGGAGATGCAGAGAGCCCCTTAAAGGGTCAACACACAAAATTCTCCTTTCAGCTACTTACCCTGGGCTCTGGCAGAGGGATGGCATAGTAGAGTAGAGACACTTCAGGAGATTCTGGGGCTGGTGGCTCTGGGGAGAGAACTGAATCCTCAGCCACCAGGATCCCTGTGCTGAGTCATTCCCCATACTGTAGAAGCCATCTTTCTCAGGCAGAACACTCCTGTCCAATTGGCATTAGCCTGGAGGGGTGATAGCCCCAGATGCAGGAATTACTCTGCCTCACCCTGTGGTGTTTAAGCCTGCTGCTGAAGAGTACAGCTGGAAGACTTTCATTCTTTAAGTCTAACAGAAAGCTTGCAGGCAGAGGTGAATCTCTGGGAGCTCTGAGACTTTAACTGGTCATCCACCAGACCCAGGGCTGGTTAAAACCAGTGTTGGTGTTCAGTCTGGTTCTTTCTGCACACAAACAGGCCCAGCAGAGGCAGCCACATGCTGTGGGTCACTGATAGCTCCAAATAGGTTGCCCAGGGCAAGCCACAGATAGGATTTGTCATAAGCCTACACCAGAGTCTTTGTAGATCTACCTAACACATTGAAACAAACACAAAGAAGCGGCCAAAATGAGAAGACAAAGAAATAACCCCTAAATCAAAGAACAAGAGAATTCCCCAAAGAAGAGCTAGATGAAATGGAGGCAAGCAATCTGTCAGATAGTTTTTAGTAAGGATTATAAGGATACTTAACAGCATGAAAAAAAAGACATAAAACCATAAAAAAGCACCAGTCAGAAATAAAGAATGCAATATCTAATAAATAATACACTGGAAGGAGTAAACAGTAAGTTAGATGAAGCAGAGGATTAAATCAGTGATTTTGAAGACAAGGTAGAGAAAAGCACCCAAGCAGAGCTGCAAAAAGAAAAGGGAGCCTAAAAAAATAAAGAGAGCTTAAGTAATCTTTGGGACAACATGAAATGTAACAGCATCCATACCATGGGAATACCAGAATGTGAAGAAAGTGAGCAAGGGATTGAGAAGCGTGGCGAAGAAATAATGACTGAACATTTCCCTAATCTGATGAAGGAACAAGAAACATAAGTCCAGGAAACTCGAGAGAGTCCCAAACAAGTTGGACCTAAAGTGGCCTGCACCAGGACACATCATATTTAAGATGACAAGGGTTAAAGACAAAGAGAGAATATTAAAAGCTGCAAAAGAAAAGCAGGTAGTTATATACAAGGGAGCACCAATTAGATTCTTATTTGATTTCTCAACAGAAACATTTCAGAAACATACCTTGAAACAAATGAAAATGAGGACACAAGAATTCAAAATTTGTGGGACACTGGGAAAGCAATCTTAAGAAGGAAATTCATAACATTACCAGCCTATCTCAAAAAACAAGAAAAAGCTCAAATAAACAATTTGACTTCACACTTAAAGGACCTTGAAAAAGAACAACAAACAAAGCCTGAAGTGAGTAGAAGGAAGGAAATTATAAAGATCAGAGCAGAAATAAATGAAATAGAGTCTAAAAAATGATACAAAAAATCAATGAATCCAAGAGCTGATTTTTCAAAAAGTTTGACAAACCTTTAAGCAGACTCATAGAGAAAAAAATAAAGAGGACTGAAATAAATAACATCAGAAATGAAAGAGAAGAAATTACAACTAACACCAAGAAATACAAAGAGTTGAAAGAAAATATTATGAACAACTACATGGCGATAAATTGATCAACCTGGATATACAATCGTCCAAAACTAAATCAGGAGGAATCATAGAATAAGAGTAGATAGTTTACACCTAATGAAATTGAAGCATTCATCAAAAAACTCCCAACAAATGAAAGCCCTGGACTGGATGGCTTCACAGGTGAATTTTACCAAACATTCCTGGAAGAACTAACACCTCTCCTTTTCAAACTATTTCAAAGAATTCAAGAGGATGAAGGCTCCCTCCTCAAAGGAACCCAAAGCACACTAATTTGAAAGAACATAAGCACCCCTGTGTTCATTGTGGCATTATTTACGATCGCCTAGATATGGAAAGCAGCCCAAGTGTCCATCAATACATGAGTGGATAAAACAACTATGGGACATTTACACAGTGGAAAAGTAGTTGGCCATAAAAAAGAAGAAAATTTTACCCTTTGTGATAGTATGGATGGACCTGGAGAACATTAAGTGAAATAAGCCAGCTAGAAAAACACAAAAACCATATGATTTCACTCATATGTGGAATTTAATGAACAAAGTGAACTAACAAGCAAAATATAGACAGACTCAGAGATAGGGAGCAGGTGACAGCAAATGGGAGGGAAGGTAGGGGGTGGAGGGATCGATCAAAAAGGAACTAATAGACATAGACAACAGTGTGGTGATTGCGAGGTGGTGAGGGTATAATGGGACTAAATGGTAATGGGAAAATACAATTAAAAAAGTTGATGCAGTGATCATAAACTGCGCTTTAGCTTAAAGAGAGGTGGTAGAATATAATGCTGCCTGAAGCCAAATGGTAGCTCTGTGACTTTTTTAAAAATAGCTTTATTGAGATATTTTTGATGTACAAAAATTGCTTATGTTTATGGTGACAGAAGATTTCATTTTGGGTGGTGGGTAATGCAATATACAGATGTATCATGGACTTGTACTTGAATCCTATATAATTTTATTATCTAAGGTAAACTCAATAAGTTTAATTTTTAAAAATCAAAAAACAAAAAAAGAAATGGCAAAAGTGAGCATCCTTGCCTTGTTCTTGGTCTTAAGGAAAATCTTTTAGTCTTCCCTGTTGAGTATGATGTTAGCTGTAGATTTTTCATATTTGGCATTTATACATATAAAAATTCCTTCTATACTTAATTTGTTGAAAGTTTTTGTCATAAAAAGATGTTGAATAGAAAACCTAGTAATTAACCCATGTCTGTATAGTCAACTAATCTTTGACAAGTG
>VMDR010026410.1:0-14035 GCA_007922815.1 Macrotus californicus
GGGGGGGGGAGGAGATGGGACAACTGTAATAGTATAATCAATAAAATATATTTAAAAAAAATGTTCATGGTGCTAAAGTATGGAAGTTAGATTAATTTTTTTAACTTCTAGATTTTATGTTCCTTATAGTCAACAGGCATTTTTTTCATAGTTAGGAAAATTAAAATTTAACCTTTAGAAAAAAAGATAAAGGCCCCCTCCTTTGAGCTGATGGAGCTAACGAAGGCTTCTGAGAGGATTCCTGAATGGACTTTGTCATGGAGGAATAAAATGTGATCTGGAGACATACAAGTGGCTCCATGCGCACAGAGCAAGGACAGTGCTGGCAAGGCAGAAGGCAGAGCTGGATGGGAAGAATCTCAGGAACCACACTGAGGTGCTGGGACATCTTCTTGCAGGCTGTTGGCAGCTTGATGAACTGGTCTATGAATGAGCAGATCTTCATTGCCCATCCCCCTACCCACTACATTAGGTGCTGAGGGTTAGCCAGTCATCACAGAACACAGCTGCTGCCTTCGGAGAGCCTGTACAAGAGGTGCCCTTGCTTTATGATGTATAATGATAATGAATCACATGGCTTATCAAGAAGTAATTGAGTCACAGGGAACAATGCAGCCTGAAGCCTGATGACATTTATTCCAAAGTCATGCAGGTGACTACAAGCAGTATTATGATAAAATAGGCCATACCTTCTAACCTACTGTGGTAGTCTGGGCCCCAGTGGGAAACAGAGGGCCCATTCACACGGGGGACTGGGGGAGACTAACAAAGGGTTTATATACGGAGGTGTAGTTAGAGTTAAGAAAACCAAAACTGTGGTGAGCAGTTGCCACCCCTAGGCTTGAAGCAGCACTGGGGAGACATGATTCCCACTGACAGGAAAGTAACTGTGTCACCCTCAGGGTGGCAGAAGGTACTGAAGCATCAGCACCCTGACTTCACTGTCCTGCTCCTCATCTTCTGGCTCCCTACCCAGCCTACCCTGAGGGCAAAGAAGACATTGATGCCACCTATACTGACCTATCTCCCCAGGGTTCTCCACATAGCAGGGTGCAAAAGGGGAGAGAGGAGTCCAAGGGGCAAATGAAAAATGTCAAGCCACGTACTATATATTTTACTCTTAAACATTCTTTTCTTATTGTCTACCTGCCCCCACTAGAACACAAGCTCATAAAAGATGAGTACTGAGCTAGGCTGTCCCCTGCTGGGTCCCTAGTATCTTCACACAATAAGCATTTAGAGAATATTTGTTGAAGCACTGAATAGGAGCAAAAAGGAAAACCATTTGTCCAGTATTTAACAATAAGTAACTAATAAGACAAGCAGCGTTTCACATAAGGTAAAAATGGCCCTTAATGGGATGTTTCCCTATGATAAACTTTCTTATTTTGACCATTCTGCCCAAAACAAAAGAGTCATATATATATATGAAGGAAAGTAGAGTGCGTATAAGATTTGCTGAAAAATTATATTTATGCTTTGTTGGAAGTGAAGAAAAGTTTTGGAGAGCAGAATGAAGAATTTTAAATTGCCTTAAAAAAATATCTCCCTAGGTCTAGGAACGAGAAGATAGTGCCCAGGATTATTAAAGAAACTCGGTTAAACAGTGAAAGATATGAGGCTGTAGGTTTCTAGGCCACAGGAGGTTTTAGAGACCAATGTTGTCTGGATTTGATGACAGGTAATGACATTAACTAATTAGAAAACTAATCACATTTGGAGCCATGAAAGCTGAGATCATGATAAGCATAATCAAATGCCTGACTTCAGGGCTTCAGGAATCAGAGGATAAGTTTTCTCCCCTAGCAAAGCTTGACCAGATGCCTTTTGGAGTCCTCTGTCTAAACAGTTTGGAAGCTACAAATATGGGTCAAAACCAGAATTCAGAATTTCAGTGCCCCATGGCTGGACTGGCACTAACCGTGGGCACCATAGGGATGCCGTGTGGGTTCCCACTGGCTGAAGATGAGCCTGGCCCACCCAGTCATCAGGAGCTCCCTCAAGGTAAACGCTGGCTCTCCACCATCTCTTCCCCTAAAAGCCTGAACCTATACACACTTTGCCCCATCACTGGTTGTGTCGTTTTGGGAGCGAATTCCAACTCATTAAAGCCTCAATTTCTTCTTCTACAAAGTAGAGATGAAAACATCAGCCCTGTTTGTCTCAGAAAACTGATGTGAGAACCCAGTGGAGTGTAATTTGCATGTTATAAACTGCTTGTATATAAGAAATCCTGCTAGTGCTAAGTCGATGACAGGCCCAACTACCTGTGATGCAAATACCTCAATCACCAGAAAGATGGAGAATCATTAAAATAAAGAAGCTGGCCACCTTCTAGTGGTCAGTAATGCCTCATGCAGTTTCCCTCTTCCCTCTTACTCTCTCTGGCCCCTGGGAGGAAAGGGAAGAAGCCAACCTTCGCCAACGCATTTTCAGCCCTTAAGCAGACAGCAGAGCAGTGGACTGTACCTTAACACCCTGGTCATTCTTCACATTCCTTAAGCCCACGTAAAACTTCAAAAGAAATAAAATCCTAAATGTCAACACTATCTTTCAGTCAACTTGGAAAATTATCTACCTCTATTTTCTCTCCCTTACCAATTCATTCACCCTCAGCTAGAGCTGTCCTTTGAGTTAAACCTCAATTTCAGAAACTAAGCAATCACTTAAGAAAGAGAAAAACATTAAGAGAGCCCAATTTCAATTAACTCTAGCATTGATTTTTGTGTAATTCCAGGGAAGGCATTATTCTTTGGGTATAGTGGGGGCAAGGAACTCAAAGATTAATGAAGGTTCTGATGACAGTGGTGGGCAAGGACTGAGATATTTGCAGTCAGTTCTGTGCCCCAGACCCTGCTAAAAAGCAAAAATATCAGAAAATGACCTGGAAGAGAGACTTGCTGAACTGCCTGTGACCATGGAGAGTCTGCCATTTAGGGAGAAAGCCTTTGGTTAATATCGTTTCCTTGTACTTTTCCATTTTAATGGAATTTGTGTATTTGGTGTTTTCCACAACTGTATGATTTGCTTAACTGATCAGTAAAATGTATATCCAAACTTGTCTTTTGTTTAAGCTGCCATTGTTTCATAATTGTTGAATACATATTGATCATAACAAGGGATCACTGAGTTAGCACATGCATACAGGCTTGCACACACACACACGCTACATAAATACTGTAGAGGTAATTGCTGATACAGATGTAACTTGTAATGCACTGTGTCATTAAATGTCTATCGCAAGGGGAAAGTCTGTGAAAATAGATTTAAAACAACAGGCAGTTTAATCAGATACATACACAGCATTCATCTCTGTCCCTTAGAAATATGATTTCAGCATAATGAATGAAGGGAAGGAGTTCATTGGAATCCATCTCTTCTGAGCGTTAGAGTGAAACACTGAGAACCCTTTCCTTGGGGGTGTGGGGAAAAGTAGGGCCCCCTGCTGTGATGACTATGAGGAGGAGGAGAACCTTTGTCATCAGTGGGAAAACTATTAGAATTGACTCAAGGAAATAAAGTGTCTCTATAAATGATGCAATTTGGAGTTTTCTTTAGAAGGTTTATTCCAACTATGCTTGACTTTCTGATGGGGAGTTTGATCCTGCAATACAATCCAATGATTTTGGGAAGCCCCTACTGGGGTGGAGCAGAAGGTTCCCTTCTGTAGGGGTCAGTGATGAGACTTCCAAGGAAATAAAAAGGGAATGAGTTGAAGCAAATGTCCTTCTCTGAAATAAAATGCAAAAAGTGAGGCTATTTTGCAAAAAATAGCCACTCACTACAGAAGTGGACTAGTTGCTCATCACTCTTGTCAAAAGGAAAGTGTCAGTTTGTGTGTGGCAATGTAGCTCTTTCACAACGATGTGCCCACTGACTTCTAGGAAACAATGGCGTTGGTGAGAGAGCCTGACCAGGGTCGCAGGGGCCTGTGCACACAGTGACCCTCACATACACGTGGGTCATGTGTTGTGTGCCAGTCCGAGGCCTTTACTCTCCTCCCACAATCCTGTGAGGCAGGCTTCCTTTTATAGATAATGCAGAGATACCTGAAGTGACTTGCCCAAGATCACCCGGTTATTAGGTGCTAGAGAGGCACTCAAAGCCAGACAGCCCACTCTAAGATACCCAGTAACTGCTGCTGCTCAAGTGAACTGAGTTTAACTGAAAGAAAGTCAGAAAAGTGGTGGGCTTTCAAAAAGGCAGGAAATAGTTTGGCTTAATTATAATCATCTCCAAAATAAATACGAGTTGGCTCAGTCCTACCCCCTCTATCACAGCAGAATTCAACCTCTCCATGAGCACAAAGAGGCAAACATATTCCCTCGGCCCACCCTCCCCAAATCTTCCACCTGAATCCTCCTGCACAGTGTCCCAGCCCTGGGACTGAGGGGGCACACTTCACAGATTGTGAGGAAAAGGAAGAAGCAGTCACAGAGGCTGTCTCTGAGATCCTAGAAACTGATCCCCAGCAGCTCCACCCCACCCCCCAGCCCTGTGAGTGGAAGGCAAGCCTGAGCTGAGGGCTTACCCCAAGGCAACTCATCAAAGAATGCTTCTCTGTCTTCTACTCATCCTAATACAAATCTCAGTCCGCAACTCAAGTAGATTAAAAATATAAAATTTTATAATTTATTATAATTGCTGCTTAGAGGCTTTATTCTTCAAGCATGGCAGAAACTCAGTCTTGGGGTCTTGCCTTCTCCTAAGTCATGGCTAAGTTCTGGGGAACTTCATTTCTAAAACTTGGTAGGGGAGAGGCCGTCAGTGCTTAAGGTCATGTGTCTAATCAGTCAAGGTCTGAGACATGATTCAATCCTGCCACTTGGTCTTCAGGCATCAGTTGGCCCAAGATGTCCTGGACACACTCTTGTTTCACCCTTATGGTCCCTTTCCAGGTGTCATGAGAACAAGGAGAGACCTGACTGGTGTGGCTCAGTGGGTTAGGCATCATCCCAAAATTCAAAAGGTTGCCAGTTCAATTCCTGGTCAAAGTACACGCCTGGGTTGTGGGCCAGGTCTTTGGATGGGGACATATGAGAGGAAATCAATCAATGTTTACTTGCACATCGATGTTTCTTTCCCTCTCTTTTTCCCTCCCTTGCCCTCTCTCTAAAATACATAAATACAATCTCTCTGGTAAAATAAATGCAATCTTTTTAAAAAGAGAGAGAACAAGGATCAATCTCCCTCACTCTACACCCCTACCATCATGACTGAAATGTCCCCACAGACTTGTTCTCTCAAGTCTTTAGCTGGGCCCTAAGGCCTTTTTGTTCCCCTAAGTTCCAAAGCTATAGAAAATCAGAGCAAAATACTGAGTAAGGCTTACACTTGGCCAAATATCACAGAAACCCAACAAGAGAGGCTTGACCAAAGACAACTGTATTATGGGACGCAACAAAAAAATTTGGCACAGTGCTCAAAGATGCGATTAAGGAACCAGGCACTTTCAATCCTCTTCCCAGCCACTGTTCAGCAATGGCAGCCGTCCCCTGGGCATCACATGCTTTCTGAGCAAGAAAAAGCCGGATATGAAAGAAGTGTCTTCAAGAGGCCACGGCCTAACTTTCATAGGTCAGCACTGGAGGCATATGCCCACTCCAATTTGTAAGGGGACTGGAAAAGTGAGCTTTTAGCTTTCTAGCCCCCGTTGCAAGTAACTGCCAGTTACAAAGGAGTTTAAGAGGGGATTGAGGGTGTCAACCTAAAGAATCTGCCACAACCAGGGGAAGACTCATTTATCACTGTCACTTCCTTCCCCAAAGCAATAAGTAGGCATTGGCCTATTTGCTTGAATGAGGTCAAGGTGAAAAGAGAAACTAGACATTATGTTGCATAATGTCTCATTAAATATTTTACCACCCAGGTTCAGGAACATCTGGATCTAGGTAGAGAGCCCAGAGGAAGTTCAAATGCTATTGGCACTTTAGTATAAACCAGATTCAGCAAACTAGACATTTAAGAGCTTTGGTTCAAACCCCTATCACTCACAGGCTGCATGGCCAACAGCAAGAGCCTCTATCCTTCCATCCCTATCTTGCCTTGGCCCAAGAAAGCTAGAAGGCACTCAATGAATAGACGAGACAAAAAAAAAAAAAAAAAAAACAAAACCCAAACTGCTCATGTTTGTGAACTATAGAGGCTGGGCCAGAATGTGGAAGGGCCTCATCTCCTAACATATATAACATTAAAAGACCCCATCACTGAGGGAGAACCTACAGAGGTTGAGCTATGTCATGACAACTGTGTGCTACTCAGCTCCTTCAAGAGGCCTGGAAGGCTCATCTCCAGGTGCAGTCCATCTGCAGTGGTCCAAAGAACCCCTCCCCTCTCCTGCAGCTTCAAAATTATTTGTCTACTGCATGGTAGAACAGAAGGTCTGAACTGCCTGCGTCAGAACATTAGGTCTGCTACTCTACAACCATGGGAAAGTTACTTTGCACTGAACCTTAATTTCTTTATCTGAACACTGTAATATCTGCCTTGAAGAGTTTCTGTGAAGATGAGACATAATGGATGTAAAACGCCCATCCACACTAAACTTTAGTCATGGGAATGGCTCTTCTTGTAGAAGTTCCTGGAGACTTGGATTGGACCGGAAACAGAACCCAGATTGGTGCTGCCTAATGAGAGATAAGAGGAAATGTTTCCACTCGGGGATATTTCCACCAGGCTGGAAGGTGCTCCAGAATTGGGTTTGGATGGTGGGTAGGTTGTTTTGTGGAAGAAGGATAGTGGTAGGGCAGGTTGAGTGAGAACACCCCTCAGTCTGGCATGGCTGATGGGTACTGACCTCAGTTCTGCATGAAACTATGGATATGTATCCACATTCCATAATATAGGATGGCATTTTGATCTCTGCCACATGGTAACACCACTTACAAATTGATGAACTGTTTGGGGCTCTTAGGGCACCTTTAATATTAACATATGCTTCCATATAGTCATCTGTATCCCAGTGTAAGAAGACGGTATTTTAATCAACATTCTGTGTAGTACCACTAAAAATAATACACAGAACAGACTGACAGCTGTCAGAAGGGGTTGAGGAGGGGAACTGGTGGAAAGAAGGTGAAGGGATTAGACAAAGAACATATATACATAACCCATGGACTCAGGCAACAGTGTGGGGATAGCCAGAGGGGCAGGAATTGGGGGATGGAAGGAGGGGCATACACAGAGTAGGAGGGAATGAGGGCATCTGCAATCGTGTCAACAATAAAAATAAAGAAAAAAACAAATTTTTTAAAAATTATATACTTGCCAAAATTTTAAATTAAATAAAAATAACATTCATTAAGTTAAATAAAATAATTGGCTACATTCATGATGTAAGCACCAAGGAGGCAAGTCTCCTGTGTGCCCAAGCAGACCATACCTCGAGTTCTGGTGCATTCTGAGAGCATCCCTGTGAGGCAGGGGGACACACCTGCCACAGGTCCAGAGGAGAAGCTGCCATGGCCACCAGCCACAAAGACAAACTCCTCATAAGGCCCAAGTTGAGGAAATGGGGAGTGCCTTGCCTGGTGAGGGAAGAAAGAATAAAAACTGTCTTCAAATACTTGGAGATTTCACATGTAAAAATGAGCCTTATTTCAAGTATATCAGGAAGTAAGACTAAAGCCAAAACATGGAGTGCTCCATGACAGTAGGTCTTGATCCAGCTGAAGGCAGAGACTTCAGTTACTGAATTTGAACACACACACACACAGCCCTGAGCCACAGTGAGCTCCAGAGCCAACAGTGTTCCAGGCTGGGGAGTGCATGCCTGCTGAGGAAATCATAGCAAACCAGCCTCACGGGGCTGGGAGGAGGGCTAAGGAGACCATTGTTTCAGACCCCGTTTCATGCCACTTCTCAGGTGGTAACTTGGCCGCACTGCTCTGGACTGTCTCCCCCCGTTTCACTGGTTTCTGTACCACAGACTTCCTAGGGCACAACCAATGCAGCCTCTTCGCACATCCTCTTGACTGATCTCTGTCTCCTACCCCAGGGCTTCCTGTTACCTGTGAAGCATGAGACACTCCAGCAAAACTCAGGGCCTGACCATGCTCAATCCAGAGGTTAGAGGGGACATAAAGGGGTATTAATGTCTCATCAGGAAAATTATTGACAAATTAGAGGTTGAAAGTAGCAAATAAATTATTTTCCCTTCCTTCCTCTCCCTCCACCCAGGATGTCCTGAGACCTACTAGTTTATGCTCTGAGAGTATTGTCCCTGTATTAGTTTCTTGTGGTTACTGTTACAAACTGTCACAAATGTGAGGGCTTAAAACACAGAAATGTGTTATCGCACAATTCTGGAGGCCAGCAGTCTGCAGTCAACTTCGCAAGTCCACATCAAGGTGCCAGCCAGGGCTGTCCTCCCTCCAAAGGCTCTGGGTCCCTTCCTCCCCTCCTCCAGCTCCTGGCTAACTGCTGACATGCCTTGTCTTGTGGCCACATGACTCCAGCCACTGCCTTCGTGGTCACACTGCCCTATTCTCCTCTCTGTCACATCTGCCTCTGCCTCTTTCTGAAAATGACACATACACTTGGATTTGGGACCTACCTAGAAAATCCAAGGGTAATCTCTCTACCTCAAAACCCTAATCACATCTGTAAAGACTTTGGCATATAAGGTAACATTCACAAGTTCAAGGAATTCAGACGCAGACATTTCTTTGCAGACCTGTCTTGAGCCTACCACAGTCCAGAGGACCAGGCAATCAACTCCATTCCTGCCACTTGGGACCACATCAGTAACACACCCTTGTGTGTGCTCCTTTCACCGCAGCCTCACTACTGTTCCTCCAAAGTCCCCGACTCTTGAATCAAACTCTCCACTAAAGAGACAGCCATGAGGTTTCCCTCAAGCTCTCCTTTCTGGGGAATCCCAAGTAATATGAGTAAACTATCAAGAACACTGCACACAGAAGTGGTAGTAAAAATGGTAGTAGGAATATTATAATAACAGTTCCTATTGTTTTCAAAGAGATTTAATGTTTTTGCAGAACAATGCTTAATCACTTAAAAATAGGCCTACACACTGTGAAAACGGAGGTCATCTATTTCAGGAGGCTTTTACACGGTGTTAAAGAATCTGTTTCCCTCTACAAAACATTTGCAGTGTAGTAGCACTTTTTCAGTAGAATACCTGTTTAAAAACTGGATTAGTAAAAGAAGGATTTTCCCAGAGCAAATGGAAGAATATGCACTCTAATACAGGAAAATTAAATAAATTAGTTAGTGCTTACAAATTTCTTACAGATGAAAAGTGTTATCTGCATCAGTGCTCAGCCCTTCCATGAGCATGCTTTTTTTGTGTGCTGAAATGAATTACATTTCTTAAAACAGCAGTGTCCTGGGTCTGGAAATGTCTGAGAAGTGACACAGCTTTACAGATAAACTGCAGAATCAGGCAACACCACCTCCAAGTTCAGGCAGCAGGCCTATACCCAACTTATGCAGGGACAAAGAGAGTAAAGCAGAGTTTTCTACTATGACCTGTCAGAAGTCTTTGCAGGGGACAGTTTTAAAACTGAGGATTCTGGAAGGTTGTTTTCTTTATGTGGCAACTTCATTGGCACCTTTGTTTCAGAAAAGCACATGACTTTTAGGTTTACAAACAAACCTGAAGAGAATGAGGTTGAATTGAAGATAAGAAAATATTGGTGAACTTCCCTGTTAAAAGGGCAAGTACCAAAAACAGTTAGAAACAAGAATTTCAGTTCTTCTGCCATAAGAAGGCAAATTCAATATTTTGATAGAAGCTCCTACCCCCAGGCACATTTGACAATTATCATTTCAAAAATTACAGGCAAGTCATTGAATAAATACAGCCTGAATGAAAACTATGTTAACAATATGGTAAAGTAAGTTTCTGGCTTCTTTAAAATATGTCATTTAATTGGATAATTCATATCTGAAAATTTCTCTGAAAGAATTCCCTTGAATTTTATGTACAAAATCTTAACTTTCTAATCTCCCAAAACTAGTTTGTTTCCACCGTTAGTTGTTGGCACAATCTACTATCAGCATTTCAGTACCTCTCCTTCTTTTGTTCATAGTATGCACACACACACAAATGGACACACCTTCACGCGCACACACTGCAGAAAACAACGTGCCAGGTAACATTTTGTTGGGTGGCAGGATTGCTCTCTCTTTCTTATCCCATCTCCTCTGTTTCTTCAACTCCTTGAACAGCATGTGGGAAATCAATAGGACTAGAAACTTTGAGAGGATTCTAGCCAGACAGGTCCAAGAACAAAATTGATCTAAGAGTCTTCCAACTTGTCTTTATACAGTTATCACTCTACTTGAAAAATTCAGCTTTTTTTCCAATTCATAGCAGGTTCTTAAATAATGTTGAATAGTGAACGAATGAATAAATGAACTAAAGAATTGAGCATTTCTGAAACCATGGAAAGAAGCATGATGTAGGGAAGCATGTAGTAAACTGGAAAGAGCAGGGACTTAAAACCAGGAGACCCAGAGGTCAGCTCTTCCGCTGACTCACTATTTGATCTTGGGTAGGCTATCTGAGTCTCGTTTTTCACATGCCAAGTAGAAATAACACTTATTCTAATGTTTTTATAGATAATGTCTATGCCACAAAATAGCAACCTTACGGTTTAGAAAACATTTGGGCTTACATTCTCTCACTTGACCTTTCCAACCACCAACTGGTGGCAAAGGGTGCCCATATTTTGGCCTGAAAGCAGTTAATAAAGGTGCCCTTCAGGTGAGAAGTTCCAGCTGTGTCCACATCTCCTCCTCCAAGCAGCAGACAAAGGAAGAGGCAAGCCTGTGATCAGGTACTTGCCATTGAGACCATAATGGCAGAACCTTTTCTCAAACCGTGACTTCTTGCCCCCAATCCGTCTCACTTCCTGCTACCTATACACATGTACTGAACACCCATAACACTGCACATTACCAAGGCCCTGGTCATATGAGGGCCACTACACAAATTCGTACAAGTATCTCAGCATAGAGTGGGTATTTGGCAGATATGCAGTGAATTGAATAGACCACACTGGGGGTCAGCAAACATTTTCTGTAAAGGACCAGATACTAAATCGCTCAGGCTTTGTGGGCCACACAGTCACTGTCTCTACTGCTCCACGTTGCAGCACAAAAGCCAAAACTGACAACACACAAACAAATGGGTGTGGCTCGGTTCCAATAAGTCTATTTACAAAAGCAGACAGCAGGTCTGACTTAGCCTTTGGGGCCTTTTTGTGCCAAACCCTGGAACTACAACAACTCTGAGAAAAGTCTTAATGTCAAAAACATTATTTTAACACTTCCTTTTAGAGGCAGGGTCCTGACAACTCTTGATTACTGCGGCTAGCCAGGCACTTGTATCCCTCCTCCTTCACTGTCCTCTGATAAAGACTGAGTCGCAGAGGGGACATGGAGCATTTATCCTTCAACTGCAGTTATTCTGAAAGACAAAGCAGGGGCAGAGATTAAAACCAGACCCCAGGTCTTTGTGCCATACCCAGCTTATCAAGGGCCCCTCTTCAAATTGTACTGAGTTTTCTATATAACTAATAAAGAAAAAAGAGCTATTATTTCACGTGATAGTCTTTTACTAAGGGTGTAGGAGCCAGGTTTACCAAAGGCCTTTATGAAATGCCTGCTGAAAGGCAACAATACTGCTTGGCACTACAGAATTTTTCTTCATGTGAAGCTACATGATCACTTTTCATTCTATTTCTCAAGCACTCTATGGCACCCATCCATGTATTAGGCTAATAACTGCATGAATCTAGTTAAAAGGAACTAAGCAATTATTTTAATTAGTAGAGAACAAAAATAATGCTCCTGGATTCTGTGTTAAGGGGCAAGAAGGAAGTAGTCAGGGCTTAGAAAAATCCCACAAAATATTTTTGTGAAAGGAAAAATAATTAAGGCCAAATTTAGAATGTACTTTGCAATAAATGGGCCAAATAAAATGAATGGCACCACTGTGCAACTAAAACCCATTCATATAGAAGAGCCTCAGAAACTCCATTTTTATGTGATACCATTTTGAGGGTATAGCCAATTTTACAACGTGAAAGTGAATGTCTACTAGAGACTTTGATGATCCTTGTGAATCTCTCACACAACTTCTTACAGAGTTTCTGTGTAAACTCTTTTATTAATAATAAAAAAGAAGAAGAACTTTAATCAATTTGCCATTTAAATTAGATTATTTTTTCATTAAATTCTCAGCGTAAATTGTTCAGAGTTGTTTCCCTAGAAAAATCTATCTTTACAGAAAAGCTTTGTTACTCATCTCTTCTACAAAAAGCAGATTCCAACATAAGAGAGTTGTAATCATTCAAACTGAATTCAGTCATACAGGAAGAGACTGTATCTGCCAACTTCCCCTAGCCTTTGCTATCCTGCCTCCCTTCTGGTCATGCATGACATTCTGGCCATTTTATTTCATCTCAGACTTCCAAAAGGAGGCAAAGTGAAATTCAAAGTAGTCATCTAGTCAGCGTCATCCCTTCTGTTTGAATCTGTAAAGGTTTTGTGAGCATCTGTTATCTACCAGCACACACAAGTTACAGATGTCCACAGATAACTAAGACTGAGACCCTACCTGCGAAGAGTTCACAGTATAATCACAGAGACACAGGCACAGGCAGAAAGGAGGCCATGCAGTCCAGGGATCTGACCTATGCTGCTGTTAAAGAATGGATTACCCAGAGAGAAAGAGCAACATGTGCAAAAGCTGGGACACAAGGAATCCCAGGGGAATGCATGAACTGCAAGCAGAGAGAGCCACTGGATGGTAATGCTCAAGGTCAGAGAGGGGCAAGGAGCAGACCCCAGGGTGGGGGGACAGAAGCCAGACCATGGAGGGCTTATACACCACATGGAGGACCCCTGACTTCATCTTGTACAGCAATGGAGAACCACCAGGCAGGTTCCCACAAGGGACCACCAAGGCCAATTTTCCACTGTGAGCACTTGGATGATTGAGAAGAGGATGAAATGAATACTAGGTGTCCCACAAATGCCATAGCCCAAGCAAGAGGTGATAAGGCCCTGAACTGGGACAAATGTAAGTAGAAATGGAGAGAAGGGGTGAGGCATGAGAGTACAGTACTGAAGGAGATTTTTTTCAAACCTCTGTAGAACACTGACTGAGGGGTAAAAAGCAGGAAATGAAACAGGCTTTGGAGGTTCCAAGTGGGGAGAAGGTTTTTAACCGAATACCTGTCACATGTCCAAAAAGTCTCCCTCCTTATAGATTCTCCTTTAAACCCAGGAGGGCCCTTGATCCTGGGATCCAGGACCGAGATGCAGGAAAAAACGTCAGCTTTGGGCACCCGAGCATACTGCTGCATGCCATATGCAAACTAGAAGAGAGTCTACTTTGTATTTACTTTCCCAGTCAAAATTCACCCAAAACCAGTTTCCTGCCATAAGTCTAAGTTAAAATACACAGAAGCCTGAGATGAAAGAAAATTGTGGTGAATACTTACGGTGATGGTTAACTTTCTGTGGCACCTCGACTGGTCTCAATGATGCCCGGATAGCTGGTAAACGTTGTGTGTGTCCAGGAGAGTGTTTCTGGAGGAGATTGGCATTTGAATCAGTAGACTAAGTAAAGAGGATTTCCATCCCCAGTGTGGCAGGGTTTATGCAATCCACTGAAGGCCTGAATAGAACAGAAAAGCTGAGAAAGTGAGAAAATTTTCTCTCTTTGCTTAAGCTGGATATTCATCTTCTCCTGCCCTTGAACATCAAATCTTCTGGTTCTTGGACCCTCAGAATTCAAAAAGGATTTATACTATCTCTGCCCCCTTGCATCCCCTACCCAGCTATTCTCAGGCCTTCAGACTTGAACTCAGCTATATCACTGGGTTTCCTGGGTCTCCAGCTTGCACACAGAAGATCATAGGACTTCTCCACTTCCATAATTGTGCTAACCAGTTCCTGGAATAAATCCCCTCTTATATATATCGATACTACATCTTTATCTTATTTGTATTGTTTCTCTGGAGAACCTTGACTAACATACCTAAGAAACACTATATATATT
>VMDR010026411.1:0-14034 GCA_007922815.1 Macrotus californicus
TGATTTAAGTAAACTGTTTATATTACAGATGAGTCATCCTTCTAGTGAGCTGTATTTAATTAAATTTTCTGTTTTTAAAGTATATTTTACTGATTATGCTATTACAGTTGTCCCTTTTTCCTCCCCTTTATTGCCCTCCACCCTGTACCCCTGCCTCCCTCCAGCATTCCTCCCCTTACATCATGTCCATGGGTCGTACATATCAGTTCTTCGGCTTCTCCATTTCCTATACTATTCTTAACCTCCCCCTGTCTATCTTCTACCTACCATTTATGCTTCTTATTCCCTGTACCTTTTCCCCCATTCTCTCCCCTCTCCCTCCCCATTGATAACCCTCCATGTGATCTCAATTTCTGTGGTTCTGTTCCTGTTCTATTTGTTCGCTCAGTTTGCTTTTGTTTTTGTATTTTTTAGATACAATTGTTGATAGTTGTGAGTTTGTTGTCATTTTACTGTTCATAGTTTTGATCTTTTTTTAGATAAGTCCCTTTAACATTTCATGTAGTAAAGACTTGGTGATGATGAACTCCTTGAACTTGACCTTATCTGGGAAGCACTTTATCTGTCCTTCTATTCTAAATGATAACTTTTCCTAATAGGGTAATCTTAGATGTAGGTGTTTACCTTTATTGACTTTGAATTGGCTTCTTTCCAGCCCCTTCTTGCCTGCAAGTTTTCTTTTGAGAAATCAGCTGATAGTCTAATGGGAACTCCTTTGTAGGTAATTGTCTTTTCTCTTTCTGCTTTTAAGATTCTCTCCTTATCTTTAATCTTGGGTAATGGAAGTATGATGTGCCTTGGTGTGTGCTTCCTTGGGTTCAACTTCTTTGGGACTCTCTGAGCTTCCTGAACTTCCCAGAAGTCTATTTCCTTTGCCAGATTAGGGAAGTTCTCCTTCATTATTTTTTCAAATAAGTTTTCAATTTCTTGCTCTTCCTCTTCTCCTTCTGGCACCCCTATGATTTGGATGTTGGAACGTTTAAAGTTGTCCTGGAGGTTCCTAAGTCTCTCTTCATTTTTTTGAGTTTTTGTTTCTTCATTCTGTTTTGGTTGAATGTTTATTTCTTCCTTCTGGTCCAAATCATTGATTTGAGTGCCAGTTTCCTTCCCTTCCATGTTGGTTCCCTGTATATATATTTTTTTATTTCACTTTGCATACCCTTTACTTTTTCCTCTATTTTGTGACCATCCTCAGCCATTTCTGTTAGCATTCTGATTACCAGTGGTTTGAACTCTGCATCTGATAGGTTGAGTATCTCTTCATTGCTTAGTTTTATTTTTGGAGTTTTGATCTGTTCTTTCATTGGACCACATTTCTTTGTCTTGGTATACCTGTTATTTTGTAAGGGGCGGGGCCCTAGGTATTTTCGAGGGCAGGGCAAACCAGGTCACTGCATTGTGGTGCTGTATGTGGGGGAGGGGTCTGAGAAGGAACAATGCCACTTGCTTGGCTCTTGACCAGCTTTCAGTTGCTTCCCCTGCTACCCACAAGCAAATTGGGCCCTTCTGGTGCTTATTCCTAGATGAGTAGGTTTGTGTACATTCTAGGACCCTGTGAGTCTCTCCAAGAAACTCTCCTGTGAGGCTGGAGTTTCACCCGCCATTGCAACCCCACAGGTTTTTATAGCCAGAGGTTTTGAGCCGTTATTTCCCCATGCTGCAACCTTGGGTTGTGAGGTCTGTCTCACTCCCCATTTGTTCCTCCCAGTTTTTTTCTACACACAAATCTGGAACTGCCCGGTCCACCAACCACCGTCTCACTCACCCTGGTCTTCCAGCTGCTACCTTGCCCTGTGTCCTCTTCTCCCTGGCTACCTATCTCTACCCCTCCTACCAGTCTGAGTGAATGTTTCTTCTTCAACTCCTTGGTTGTCAGACTTCCAAACAATTCAGTTTTCTGACAGTTCTCATTATTTCTCTTTTTAAATTTGTTGTTGTCCTTCTTTTGGTTGTGTGAGGAAGTGTATCTACCTACGCCTCCATCTTGGCCAGAAGTTCTAATTAAATTTCCTATGATTTGTTTGTATTTAATTCAACAATCCATCAGGAACTTAGATTGATGTAGGGTGGGTGAGCTGTGGATCTAAATTAATTTTTCCACAAATTGCTAGTTAATTATTGTCCTTTATTAATTAACACTCCCTTCTCTGTTACTTCCATATGTTGCCTATGTCAAATAAAATTTTTGTTACAAAGTTCCTTTCAGATATTTTCATTATGTCTATTTGTCTTCATACTTATCTTTGACCTAGCAGCATACTGTTTTGATTATCACTCACCCTGTTTTAAAATGTGACTTGATATCTGAGTTGGCAACTCTGCCTCACATTTATTCATTAAAAATGTTTTTTATAATCTCTCTTATTATTATCTGCATTCTAAAAGTTTTTTAAATGGCAAGGAAATAATTGGAAAGTATTTTAATTGGCATTGTATCAACTTCACAAAACAATTTATGTAGAAGTACCTTTTAATTTTTTTATCTTCAACTGAGGACATTTTGTCATTGCCCTTAGAGAGAAAGGGAGGGAGAGAGTAATGGAGAGAGAGAAATATTTGATATGAGAGAGAAACATCAATCCACTGCCTCCTGTATGTGCCCAGACCTGGGATTGAGTGTGCTAGAAGGGAACGAACCCACAACCCAGGATGTGCCCTGACAGGGATTTGAACCTGCAAACTTTCAGTTACTAGATGATGCTCTAACCAACTGAGCCAATCTGATCAGGGCTAGAAGTATCTGTCAAAATATAGTAGTCATCCAGTCACTAATTTCTTTATAGAGGAATAATAAGATACTTGAGCATTTTTCTTAAAAAACAGTATTTTCTTATTGAGGTATAACTGACATAACATTATATTAGTTTCAAGTGTACAACATAATGATTCAATATATATTGCAAAATGATCACCACAATAAGTTCCGTTAAGTCACATATAGATACATTTTGTTGTTGTGATGAGAACTTGCAAGACTCCATTTCCTAACTACTCTGAAATATGCAATACAGAATCGTTAGCCACAGTCACCATGCTGTACATACAGACCTATGACTTATTCATTTTATAACTGGAAATTTATACCTTTTGACCCCCTTTACCAATTTCACCTATTCCCCTATCCTTTGCCTCTAGGAACTACCAATATGTTCTCAATATACTTGAGCCTGTTCTTGTTTTGTTTTGTTTTTTGAAAAACAGGTATTCTTTTAAATGAGAACCAAGAAATATGTTATTATTTTTCTTAAAATAAAAAGTACTACATAAATGGTTCTCTCTTATTTTAACTGTAAATATACATACATGTTGTAGGGGTTTTGCCTTCCTGGAAATATCACCAGATGTATGTTCATCATCCCTGATAACTGCATTGGTCTTACATTCTGCCTTTCTTTTAATATGGAAGTCTAAAATCCTTGAAGATGATTAAATGCAATGTCTTCCAAAGTTCAAGGGTTATAATAAAATGTTTATTATTCCAAGAAGTCAGGATATGGAGCTTTTATTTTTTTGAGGAATGGAGTTATATTTATATCTGAAGTTAATTAGACAGTATGCCTTATAACCAATATGGTCTAATTCACAATGAAAGTATTTTATGAAAAAATAAAGACTTAAATTTTCTTTAAGACCTTTGAGTGTTGGCAGTTTGCCTGTGCAGTTGATTTGCATGAAGCATGATTAATGATGACTAAAGAAATAGTCTTATAGGTAGAGGAGATGAAAAATTATCCTAATAAAAATGTTTTATAGGATAAGCATATTAACAACAAACCCCAATTCACTGAAATTTTGTTGCATAAAACAACTATGTGAAATGTTAATAAGATAAACTTATTAGTCAGTGTTTATTAGCTTGATTTGTTTACCCTAGGCATGAGGATTTCCAGACAAATCCTCATGGTTCCACTTCTTTCTAGAAACTGCCCAAGATCACAAGAAAACCAGTTGAGCACAATTTAACAGCACAAATGCAAACATTACAAAATGATTCATTTATAAATAATTGAAAATGGGAAAAATAAACACAGTAAGAACTCATGTTTTTGATATATTATTATTAGATTGCTAGACTACATTCTCAATTTCCTTTCCTTTGAAAGAATGGACGCCTTTGAGAAGACCAGATTCATTTTACAACTCATGCAGGAGTTTTTCTGTGGCTGATGGCATATCTGTTTCTATATACCTCCCATATAATATAAAAGAGCCCTGGGTCACGTGATATGATTAATTAATATATGAGTTTATATTTGAAATACAAAATATAATACTGTTCATACAAAATAATATTAATGAAATTATGGAACTTATATATGGAATGAAGGCATTGTAGAACTCATTTATTTCAACTACAGTTCTTGACCCAGGTAGAGTGGTTCAATACAATCTTTATTCTGGTTGAGTAACTATGGATTTTTTTAATTATTGGAAGAAGACTATGACATATTCAGCATTTTTACTTGGTCGCACAGGATGTCCCACGTGGACAGGAGCCGCTCTTGGATTAATGTTCTGATATTACTCTCCTAAATGTCTTAATAATATTTGAATAAGAGCTCATGCCTTTGCATTTTGCACCGGGCCCTGCAGATTATGTAGTGGTCCTGTCTGTGACCAAATACTGTATCAGTACTCCCTAGTGTGAAAGTTATCACTTACCTTTACTCCAAAATCCTCAATCCTCTGTAAAAATATATGAGGTATTCTCTCTTCTCTGTTTTCTTATTCTTTAAGTTCAAAAAGAGAAATTCTCAAGGTGAGATCAGCATGGTTTTCCTATGAGTCACATGACTTCTCTTTTTGACTACAACAATTTTCTTTTTTAAAAAACATGCGAATACTGTTGCAACTGCAAGCTACATGACATGGCCACATGTTTCCCCCCACCAACAGAAAAAAAATACACTAAGTACCCTTACTGTATAGTTTACCTGGACTCAGTGATTATAAACATTTTATAGCATTTGCTCTTTCTCTCTCTCTCACCCTGCCCCATCTATTCTCTCACACACACATTTTCTTCTATTTTTCTTTTTTTTCTGTTTTTTGTTTGTTTTTCTTTTTATGCTTTTCTTTGTTTTTCACACAATTTTCTTCTGAACCATATGAAAATCAGTTACAGACTTTTTGGCATTTCACATCTAAATAATTCAGCTGGCATCGCTTAAACATTTTTACCTGCATAGTCTTGGTATCACCCAAGATGTTTTAGCTCAATGCAGTGATACTCTCTAATATTATTCCAATTCAAAGTTTTCAAATTATCCCCAGATAACCTTTATAAATTTTTAGAATCACAGCATACTATCTAGAATCATACATTACATTTGTTTCTCATGTCTCTTAATTTATTAAAATGTCCATATTTGCTATTTTTCCTCCAGAGGATGTCAAGTTTGATGAAAGTAGGAGCCCCTGTGACTTACCCTTCTCTGATTATCCAAAGAG
Organism: Macrotus californicus; assembly: GCA_007922815.1. Lineage (NCBI taxonomy): Eukaryota > Metazoa > Chordata > Mammalia > Chiroptera > Phyllostomidae > Macrotus > Macrotus californicus. Next base: position 5,452 of record VMDR010026411.1, read on the forward strand.
GCTAACTGATATAGGATAAAAGGCAATGTGGTAAAAACAGTGCAGGCTTTGAGTTACACATGCATGAATTCTAGCTCTACCACTTAGCTCTGTGACCTTAGGTATAGTAGCCTTCAAATTCTCTGAGCTTCAGATACATTACCTACCTCAAAGCAACTGCTGCAGAGATGAAATGGCATAATGTATGTAAGGTATCTGGCATGTAGATGGCACTCCATTAATATTTCCTCTTTCTATCTTTCCCTCAATTTTATGCTGATAATGAGCTTTTGATAGTGCTTCTTTCTTTTTTTTTTTCAATACGCAGAATGGGGTTGAGAGGAAGAATAAAAGGAAATTTTCTATCTGCTGGCCTTAAGAACCTATCTTGTATCATCTCCAAAGTAATGAGAACAGATATTACAATATTTCAAGCATTCTGAAATCCACATGGAATCTGAAGACTATAAACAATACAGTGTATTTTAAAACTGTGGCACCTGCAAATCTGAAACGATAGGGTTTAGAAAAGGCACTTTGTGTTAAAATAAGTGGTTGCTGCTCTTGATGGTGACATGGCAAAGTTCCAGAAAAAGCAGAAGAGGGTCTCAGCTAAGAGTTACACTGCCATCCTTCCAGACTCCACTGGGATTCTGGGCACTGAAAGACCTGAGGGTGCTCCATTTCCTGACACTTCTCCACAGTTTTGTCAACTTGGCAGCCTAGCTTCAGGAACAGTGAAGTGAGAACACCAAAATGCTATGAAAAACAGCAGGGACTCCTGATTCTTTGTGACACTGTCAGCTGCAGTCCTTTTCCACCTCCCAGGCTTGCGGCTCTTCCTGCAGAAGAGGGACGGGTGTGAAATGGGATTAGAAACTTATAAACAGGTCTTATTTGATTAGCTGTGTTTCTCTAAATTATTGTGGGAAAGCTGTGTCCTTCTGTTAATGTCTCAGAACAAACTCAGTCAGTGTCAGCAGTTTGTCCATGATGTCGTTTTAATTAATCCAAAACAGTGAACAGCCTTTTATTTTTACTTGAAGATACATCCTAGAAAATACTTTTTAAGTAAATATGTGAGGTCAGTTTGATTTCTTATCACTTGCTCTGTATTCTCACAGTTCACAGTATAAATTTAGCTGGCTCATTTACTGATGCCCTTTCATAAAATTAGTTATTGAATCTAAGTCTGAGAGAACCTTATTCTAAATTGTTTTTCTGACATTTATTCAGTCACCACCCCGATCTTTGTTATTTGATATGTTAGGAGGGAATACTCAAAATACTACACTTTTTGCTTTAAGGACCACAGGATCCTTTAGTCACCCTGAACCCACTCTTTAACTCTGGTCAGGTTCATTTACGGGGGGAAAACCACTGTTGAGGGTTTTAGCGATGCTGCTAAGGACAGAAAGCCCTCCCATGCTCTACCTTTCTGCTCTTCTTCTCTTCCTCTCTTCCTTTCCTTCTTGGAATTCCTTAGGCACAAATGGGATTTCACAGCTGAAAGTTTGCATTTATTTTTAGATGTGCCAATGTGAAAATACTAAAGATCTTCATGTTTATTATGACTTCCTGTACCTGCGCAGGTAAAATATGTTTATAAGAAAGAGGTTGGAAACAGTAGTTACCCTTAGTAGAGAATTTCACTGGCAGTTAAAGATCTAAAAAAATGAGGGGTTGGTACACAGGTCCATGCAGCCAGCACAACTTGGAGTCAGGTACACGGTAACTAACAAACGGCTCAAGTGAGTCCTTTAATGATTATGGCAGGGGCTGGCCAGCTCCCTGTGGTGCCGAGTGACAATCAGGTGCCGATCAGAGGAAAATATGAAGAATGAATACCTCTATTTGGAGACATAAACTGAATCAGATATTAGGCAATTGAAAAATATTGCTTTTCCTTATTTCAACACTTTATACCTCTGTTCAGTTAAATATTAAAGTAAAGTGGAACAGACTTATGAAAAAATGAAGAAAAGGCCAATATGAGAAAGTAGATGCAATTAGTAAAACAAGAGGGTGGTTTAGAATGAAAGAGAAGAGATGGACATGTGTTTGGGAAAATTTGTGGAGGTTCTGAAAACTTTCTCAAAAAGTACATTGCTAGATGAACTTATTTTCTAAAGTTCATAGCTATTCACAGTCATACTATTATAATTTATTTTAATGACAGAATCACAATATATCTGTAGCCTCATTTACATATATAGTCATGTGCTACATAACAATGCTTTGGTCAACCAGGGACCTCATGTAGAAGGGTGAGCCCATAAGATTACAGTGGAGCAGAAGGATTCCCATTACCTAGTAATGTGGTAGCAGTCTTAGCCCAATGTGCTGCTCACGTGTTTATGGTGATGCTGGTATAAAACCTATGGTGCTCCCAGTCATATGAAAGTATGGTGCACACAGGAGCAGTAGTAGGCTGTACTTTATGGGTTTATGTAAGTGTACTCTATGGTGTTTGCACAATGATGCATATCTGAGAATGTACCCCTCTCCCTAAGTGGTGCATCAGTGTACATATGAAAAAATTATAAAATAAAAATCTGCTTCCATGTCTGGCTCTGTGGTGGTTCAGTTCATTAGTGGAGGTGACAGCATGTCCCTGTGTTTCTGGGCTGCCACAGTTAGGGCAGCCTAGGTCCAGTGGCACCACAGTGGGAGAGTCCAGTTCCAAGGTGGAAGGCCCTCACCTCCCGCATCATGCATTCCAGGTTGGGAGAGAACATGATGAACACTTTCCTGAAGAGCATGAAACATAGCACTTCATGGCCTACCTCCATCTCTGTAGCAGGTCTGGCCCCTTTCCTGGGAAGATGGTAACCCTAATGTGAATCCACTTCTCACAGGTGAAGAAAGTGAATAAAGAGAATCTGGACCACTACCCAGGAATTGGTTTGGACTAGTGCTACCCAGAAGTGGTTTGGACTGTTACTCTGCACATGACCAGAAAAGTGTATGGGGCTTTAAGTACACTTCTGTACTTGTATCAAATGATGACCAATGTACTGATCTTCTATCCCTTTACTTATGGCAGGAGATGAGTATAAGTACTCATTTCTCATTGGTGTTTACCTAGGAATAAGATTTCTGGGTCATGGAATAAATATGTTTATCTTTAGTAGATATTGCCAAGCAGTTTTCAAATGAGTTTTTCCAATTTAAACTCCTACCTCAATGTGAGAAAATTCCAGATCCCTGCCATCATTTTGTGCTTTGGTTTTGTGAATGTTCATCATTCTGGATGGTGTGTAGTGATACGTCATTGCTGTTTTGACTTGTATTTCTCTGATGTGTAATTAAATTGAGCATTTTTTATTGACGATGTCAATATCTTTCTTGTTATAGTGCCTGTAAAGTCCCTCTCTTATTTTTTAAAATATTTATATATATATTTATTTAATTGTTGTTCAAGTACAGTTGTCTCCATTTTACCCCCACCATTCCCCACCCCCACCTCAGCCATCCCCATTCCCCACCCTTGATCCTGCCCCTCTTTGGTTTTGTCCAGGTGTCCTTTGTACATGTTCCTGAAAACCTTTCCCCCTTTTCCCCACATTATCCCCTTCCACCTCCCCTCTGGTTACTGTCAGTTTGTTCTTTATTTCAGTGTCTCCAGTTCTATTTTGCTTGCTTGTTTGTTTTTTGATTAGGTTCCACTTATAGGTGAGATCGTATGGTATTTGTCTTTCACTGCCTGGCTTATTTCCCTTAGCATAATGCTCTCCAGTTCTGTTCATGCTGTTGCAAAGGGTAGGAGCTTTTTTTTTCTTTCTGCTGCGTAGTATTCCATCGTGTAAATGTGCCACAGTTTTCTGATCCACTCATTTACCAACGGGCACTTAGGTTGCTTCCAACACTTGGCTATTGTAAATTGCGCTGTTATGATCGTAGGGATGCATAGGTTCTTTTAAATTGGTGTTTCAAGATTCTTAGGGTATAATCCCATTCATGGAATTACCAGGTAAAAAGGCAGTTCCATTTTTAGTTTTCTGGGGAAATTCCATACTGTTTTCCACAGTGGCTGCACCAGTCTACATTCCCACCAACAGTGCACTAGAGTTCCCTTTTCTCCGTATCCTCTTCAACACTTATCTGTTGATTTGTTTATGATGGCCATTCTGACCGGTGTGAAGTGGTATCTCATGGTGGTTTTAATTTGCATCTCTCTGATGGCTAGTGATGCTGACCATCTTTTCATATGTCACTGGACCCTCTGTATAGCCTCCTTGGAGAAGTGTCTGTTCAAGTCCTTTGCCCATTTTTTAATTGGGTTGTTTGTCTTCCTAGATTGGAGACATGTGAGTTCTTTATATACTTCGGAGATCAAACCTTTGTCTGAGGTATCATTGGCAAATATGCTTTCCCATATGGTTGGTTCTCTCTTCAAATTCTTTATTATTGAGTTGTAGGAGTTTTTTCATATACGCTAGATATAAGTTCTTTATTGTATCTCTATATTGTCTGTATCTTCTTCCAGTGCAGTTTGCCTTTTCACAAGCATATTGTTTTTGTTGAAATTCACACAGTATATATAAAAAGATGCCTCACTCTGTCAGTTACCAATAACTAAATAGTGGGAGATTTTATATAAAAATAAGGATTTCTGATTTCTCTTAAAATATTATGAAGATTCTGCAACACCCTACTTGAGATCTCACATACCTGAGACTGATGGCAGCTGCCCACATGAGATGCTCTCTGTGGTCCCTGTTGTCTCCCATAGCAACACAATTGCAGGGTCACGTTGCTGGCCTGGTCCTGTAGGCACTCAGTGTGGGACCCTATTCTAAGGTCTCCATTTTTAAAGTCTGAGTTCTGCTAACCAGACCTGTTTTGCCTTGTTTATGGGATAACAAATGTCATTTCTAGGTGTCGTGTACTTAGTAGTGCCAAATCTCTGGCCATCAAATAATAAAGACTTCAGTGTACATAGCTTCCTACAATAGTTAGTTTTTCCAAAATGAGACTATAAATCATGCAATTTGGGAGGAAAAGCTAGGAGTTTGAATACTATTTAATAATAGTGGAATTACCTTAGTTTAAGTAGAGGAATTAATGGAATTTTACCAAATGTTTATTAGGATGCGGAGCTAATAAAACTGAAATATTGCCACCCAAATTTCAGAATTTCTCCTAATATGTGTATATACACAAACACATGTAATCTTACAGAAATCATTTAAACACGTTGTTAGTAGGTTAAAATAGAAAACACTCATTCACTTCCCAAATATTGATGAACTTCTGCATTGTCAAGGAATTGCTTTAGTTGTTAGAGCCACAGAGGTGGGCAAAATGGAGCAGTTCTTTGCTCTCGTAGTTGTCATTCAAGAATGAGAAATAAAGGCACAAGAAAATGTTAAAATGTCTAGTAGTTTAAAGTGGTAAAAAATAGGTTTTTATAGTAATCAGAACAGTGCGATATTGGCAAAAGAATAGACAAATAAATCATTGGACAGATTAGAGAGCCCCAGAATAGGCCCACACAAATTCAGTAAAGTGACCTTTGACAAAGGAATAAAGGCAATGCAATGGAAAAAGGGTAATCTTTCCCACGGATGCTGCTGGAACAATTTGGTATCAGTATACAAAACAACATATGATTCTAAACACAGACCTTACTTATACCTTTCATACAAATTAAGACAGGTCATGGACATAAATGTAAACTGTAAAAGCATAAAACCCCTAGAAGATAACATAGAGGAAAATCTAGGTGACCTGAATGTGTTGGGGACATTTTAGGTACAACACTGGAAGTACAACCTATACAAGAAAAATGGATATGTTAGACTATTAAAATTAAAGACTTCTGCTCTGCAAAAGACACTGCTTAGAAATGAAAAGCAAATCACATACTGGGAGAAAACACTTGCAAAACACATATCTGATAAAGGAATGGTATTCAAAATTTACAACAAAGTCCTAAAACAATGACAAGTAACCCAATTTCAAATGGAAAATTGATGTGAACAGACTATATATACATGTGCACACACGGCAAATAAGCATATGAAAAGATGCTTAACGTCGTATGTCATTAGGGATTGCAAATTAAAACAACAATGACACACCACTACACACCTGTTAGAATGGCTAAAACCTAAAACACCAAATGCTGGCACAGACAAGGAACAATTGCAACTATCACCCACCGTTGGTGGTAATGCTAAATGGTACAGCACTTTGGAAGACAGCTTGGCAGTTTCTTACAAAACTGATCATAAAGCCAAAGAGGTGGGGGGGGGTGTGGGGGGAGGAAAGTGATGGCAGGAAAATGGAGACAACTATATTTGAACAACAATAAAAATAAATTTTAAAAAACTAATCATAAGATCAAGCAATTACATTCCTTGGTATTTATCCAGAGGAGCTGAGAACTTGTCTACACAAAAAACCTTCTCATCAATATGTATAGTAGCTATATTCATAATTGCCAAAACTTGGAAGCAACTTAATTATCCTCCAGCAAGTGAATGAATGAACAAACTGTGGTACATCCATACAATGTGTATTACTCTCCTACAGCTGCTGTAACAAGGTAACCAAAATTTGGGTTTCTTCAACACCAGAAGTTCATTGCCACAGTTCTGGAGGCTAGGAGTCTGAAATCGAGGTTTTGGCAGGATTGGTTCCTTCCTTCTGGGGGCTGTGAGGGAGAATCTGTCGCATGTCTCTCGTCTAGCTGGTGATGTGCTCCTGATCTTTTGTGTTCCTAGTCTTGTGGCAGCAAGCTCTGATTTTCACGTGGCACTCATTCTCCCTGTGCCTCTGCCTTTGTGTTCGAACCTCCCCCTTTTAAGGCACAGTCATATTGGATTAGGGCCCACCCTAACGACCTCATCTTAACTTGATCATCCACAAAGATTCTATCTCCAAATGAGGTCACATTCCCATGGGGCAAGGACTTCAAAGTTTTGGGGGGAGCACAGTTTATACCCATGATATAATAGAATGCTGTTAAAATATTCCATTATTCCAGCAATAAAAGTAAATGAGACAAGCTACTAAGAGACACAGAAGAAACTTAATTGCCTATTGCTAAATAAGTCAAACTGAAAAAGCTATATACTGCATAATTCCAACCACATGACATTTTGAAAAGGCAAAAAATAGGGAGAAAGCAAAAAGATCAGTGGTTGCCAGGGACTCGGGGGATGGAAGGAGGGATGAGTAGGTGGAGCACAGGTGATTTTTCCAGCAGTGAAAATATTTGTGTGCTACTGTAGTGGTGGATACATGTCACTACACATTTGTCAACGTATATAACACAGCGAACTTTAAGATATATTATGGACTTCAGTTAATGATGTTGTATCAGTATTGACTTACCAATTGTGACAAAAGCACCATGTAAATAGGGAGGGCAGGGTGAGGAGTATGTGGAAATTCTCTACACTTTCTGCTCGATTTTTCTGTGAACCTAAAACTTCTCTAAAAAGTGAAATTATTAACTTAGTTTGAAAAAGTTTCCCGGGGAAGAGAGAGCTGAGATAGCTCCCTCCATTTGCTTTGGTGGTCAAAAAGGGCCTCTCTGAACAATCTTTAAATGAGAGCAAGGAGATGGTTCTCTTGTGAGTCTCAGATAAGAACATTTTCAGTAGAAGGAATGGCTGAACAGGGGCTCTCCACTGGAGACAAACAGAGTGCTTGAGGAGTCAAGGAGAGGGATGCAGAAGGAGGTAGGCAGGGACTGGAGTAAGCAGATTTTGTGTTGTTTTTTAAACAGGATATAATATAGATTTTATTCTGAGTGTAAGATGACACTATTAGATGGTTTAATAGGGAAGTATTAGGATATGACCTATGTTTTAAAAAAGTCACTCTGGCTGTTCGGTATAGAGACTAAGTTGTGTATGACTTTGGAAGCAGGGACATTAGTTAGGGTATTGTGCTGGTCCAAGCAAGAGGTGATGAAGGCTTGGACAAAGAGGGGGCAGTGGGTATGCGGATAAGGGGACCCACTGGGGATGTGAATAAGTACAGGTAATGGAAAAGAGAATTTCTTGCTCTGTCAATGACACAGCCATGAATCTGGAAGTAGGTGGAAGTGTCAAATTGGTTATAGGCTGAAATCCATGCCCTTTGCCGTTCATATGACCCTTCATGGAATGAAAACTCATCTGATCAATTATCGCTTTAAATAGGTGAGCCTTATAAAACTGCATGTGATGCTTGGTTTTCATAACGTTTGTTGTAATAGAATTTGACTTGTACGTAAAACTTACTTCATATAGGTTTATTTTAAAGCATTTTACTTTCACTTTTTCTGAGAACTTTTCATTACTGGAGGTAAAAAGGAGTATCTCCTTTAGTAAAAAGAGAATTAATACAACCGAGTGACTTTGTGTCTATAGCAACTCTGCAAATAAAACCACGTTTCTGTTATTCAGATTGAGCAAACCACATCTGAAGTATAGGCAGCAATGATGAATATGACAACATAACACTGCTGAATATCAACCACAATCTGCCAAGGCAAAGATGGGACTTGTCTTGTTTTGTTTGTTTTAAAAACTATTCTTAAAACAGTTTTTGTCCTTGATATTTTAAGATGGGCAGCAAAAAAAAAAAATAGAAAGCAAAGAGCGA